>JARJLF010002441.1:0-38589 GCA_029378395.1 Mycena leptocephala
CATTATGTACGTCGTTGAAGGCGTTTTTCTGGGAACGTTTGATGTTATGTTTCGACACGTTCTCTTGTCACAAGGGATCGTCACTGCCCTTACGACTGCTTCACAGGCTCTCAGCTGCAGTACTGAGCCGGAGGCCAAAATAACGCTAAAGGTGGTCTTCGGGGCATTAGTCTCATGCTTCTCCACTTTCCCCGCACATAAATGGATCACCCAGGCTCTTCGCGCTCGTCTTCTTCCAGCGGTATTCTCTTGCAGCTTGAGCAGGAACATAATCAAAGCTCGCCCCTCTTCAATTCACCTTCTTCAGGTGGTGAACCAATACAACACGGGCTCTCTACTGGCGACTAAAGCATGCAATAATATCGAGGTGAATTCTCCGCCGGTCGGTCGGTTTGCTCATGTTGATCATGACAAAGTACAACAAAATCTGCGACAAACACGAATTCCAACGCTGTGCCAGTTGCGCTGCCAACTATTGTTCAAAATCATGCCAGAAAAACGATTGGCGGAACGGTGATCATCGACACGTTTGTATGATCAGTGAGTTTGTTTCTGGAGCATTGTCGTGTCTAGATCTGTATTACTGACCATGCCGTAGGGGATTCACACTTGAGCACAAGGGACCTGTCCTTCATGCGCGCTCTCGTGCTCCACGATCACCTCGCGGCCAAGGAGAATACTTCAATGATGATGATTCAGTCCATGCAGGCGGACGCTACGGATTTCACGTACACGCGGTTCGACTACTTCAGTGGCAGGTGCGAAATCGGAGTTGGATCGCTGCAGGAAGTGGTCCCCCAGTTTCCGTACGAGGTTGGGCGGGCAATGAAGAGCAATTGCAGGATGCATCTGCACGCAATGACGGTATTTGAGGGTGAGAACAGCCGAGTCCGGGTCTTTCCGCTGCGGTCGGCTGACGCGAAACTGGTTCATGGATTGAGACTGATTTCGGCCTCCATTCCGCGTGCCACGAGTGTTGAAGAACTCGAGGTGCATCGAAAAAGCGTTCGAGAGTCATCGAATTTGCAGGTGCAAGAGACTTATTAGTTCTTCGGTCGTACCATTGGAGATCGTATTGCACGACTCGCGCTAATTCACTTGCAAAATGCAAATCTGATTTCTTGTAGATCCCAGTTGAATTTTCCTACCTCCCCCGGCTGCGCTCGGTCCCTTGAACCCCACCTGAAATGACCCAGGTCCCAATATATAAACCATAAACCCCACTTGTCATCCCGAGAGGTTTCGACCCAAGGAAGACAATGGCATGCTCACCACACATCCGATCCGCCACGCCCTCGGATTTCCCCGCACTCGTCGAAATAACCATCGATATCAGCGCCGCAAATATTCGGTTCCGGGACGCAAATTAGACGACGAGTTCTTCGATCTTGAGCGGGACATCGCAGCGGCAGAGCTAGGCGGGTCGCCACCGGGAAAATTACGCTTGCAGTTCGAAGATTGGCTGTCCAAGGGCCACATTTGGGGAGGTAACAATATTATTCTTGACCACATGAGACTCAGGCTCATGAGTTGAATTTATTCCAGATTAATTCAATGGCCGTGCACCCCTCATTCCACTGCCGCGGGATCGGCAGCTGCTCAATCATGCAAAAGAAGATGTTGCAGTCGGAGTACAAGATTTAAATGGGTTGGAAGACGAGGTGCTCATCAAGGTACGCTGTTTTGAATGGGTGAGAGGAGAGGTAGAGGGTATCAGCGATGAGCTTAAAACTTTGCAATTTATCCTCGACGTCAGGGAACTCTTTATCTGTCTTGAATCTGTTCGCCCTTTCGATTGATCACTGACTTCAACGCGACTTAGTTTTATTGGGTCCCCCGCAGTGTATTCTCTGGCCGTGGTGCAGAAATGTGTTCCAGGCCTTCCCTTACTCCCCACGATCGACCGGTGGCTGCGAGTCCTATACTACCTTCATCAAATGATTCCTCTACTATTTCCCTGCATTTTAAGCACCCGTACATATTTTCAATCGCTGTGCTCCGTTGCATCTCACTGAAACGCGGCCCACACGTGACCGATTCAGAGCATTTCGCGCTTTGACAGCGCGTCGCAAACGCGTCCTTATTAGAGAGCTTGCGCAAAAGCCGCATGCGGCACTATACTTTTTTTGCTCCGGAGCATCACTAGGAGTGTCGAATAGCACCCTCTAACCACCAGAGCGCAAAAAATAAAAAGCCGCATGCGGTGAGTTTGCGCAAGCTCTCTATTTCACGGACATGCTCACGCAGTAGTTGAATAAACCTGAGAGGTAAATCGAAGGAAATGAGGTTGTGTGAGTAAAATGATCAAATATGAGAGAATGAAAGTGTTAAATAAAATAATACGAGATCTGGATATCAATATTGCTTCGTACTTCCAGGCCGTGAGAAGGGAGTTGGCGACGAAGGAGGCAAGCCACCCTTCCACACCGGAAAGCCCGACCGGGCGCGACGCTCGGCCCCGTCGGGTGGGCGGGCGCGTAGGGGAGTGCTTAGGTCTAAGCGCAGTTAGGGTTGATCTAGGCTTGAGTTCGAGCCTATTTTGACGAAAAGCCAGAACAGACCGAAAAAGCCTAGAAAAGATCCAAAATCTTCGGTTTGGCGCTTTGGAATTTATTTACCGCCAAATTGTGTTTCAACAAATTCAGCCCATTTTCTACCAAAAGCCAGAACGGGTCCAAAAATCAACCCTAACTGCAGCAAAAATGCCAGTCAGCCTTCATTTTCAAGTATTTGGCCATTTCACACTTTGTTTAGCGGGTCTGGAGGGTTAAATAAATAATTTACACAAGAATCGCCGGTAAATAATCTTTTCTGGTCCCAGAACGGAGAATCAGATACTTACTCGAGTAGGTCACTGAGGCGTAGATGGTTACCCTCGCATGTCTGCCCGGTCACCAAAGCAGGCGGACGGGAGACGGACGTCGGATCCCCAAACATATGAAGCTCCATTTGCGTAGTACTACTAGAAGAATGTAAATACAAAGGCCTTAAATTTTCTACATCATTTCCAACGATCCCTGGCATGTTCCCCGTTCGGGATCGTTTTCGAGAGCATTGATCAGCAACAGTAAATGGCACATAGCTGATGACTACCTACAGATGCTTAGTCGGGCCAGCTAGGTCCGTCGACTCCACAGCCGTTCTTGTTGCAGTTGCGGCGCCCCTCGATGGATGTAAGGTCGCGTGAGCTGCGGACGGGGGTGGCGGCCCCGGTGACGACCAACGCGGCGAGAGAGACGGAGAACAAAGATTTTGGTGAATTGCATCGCACTGGCCACGGATTGGGTGGCTCTGGAAACAAACCCGGGCTGCTATATATGCTATCGCGGCCCGAACGCGGGAAGATGAAGGGATGATCATGGCTGCGATCTGTTGCCACCTTTCAGAATGGAGTTCTCTCCATCCCTGATTTCAAGAAGCCAGATCTCTGACCCGTAATTGAGTAAGAATAACGAAGGTGAATTCCCGCACTCTCTCGCTTACTGACTTGGGGCCGTTCCGAATTGGAAGATACACAAATCATGAAGATCGACAGAGATCGAATGAGAATTGCCGACGCACAGTTGTCCTTCGAAAATAGAGACATAAATCTTGATCAAAGCTCGTGTGTGATCAAAGCTCGTGTGTGAGCCATAACAGTCTTGCTCCCGGCAGAAGTTCGAAGTGTCATTCCCTGTTAAATTTTGCCAGGGGAAGAATCCAAATAAGCCGAATAGAATCAAAGGTGTGAACCTGTACGCTGCGTTTCTTTAGCCGAGCAAGCGCCACTTCGGCGGACGACGGGGTACCAACAATTGGCTTAGCGCAGGAACTGGTCTAAGTATATCGTGGTCTGGTCTTATGTTCAGCGTCCCCCATTTCCGTTGAATCTCCCAGAACACATTCACATTAGCTCCCATGCGTTAGCGTTTGCAGATTTATGCTGAGACAAGCGATGTGGCGGGAGCAGAGGGCTGACCTGTAGAACCGTTCCATATGTCCGGTTTCTCGGCATCTGTGCTGGCAGGAGGAATGACAGGATCTATCCCTGTTCCTTTGCATTCTTCAATTTCCACACTTACCTTATTTTAACCCATTATTTTGTTCTAACTATACCTTCCTATCTGCTAGGTTTTCATCCGGGTGCTATTCGGAGCTCGCAAGACGCACTTACACAAGATCTTCACGCGGAACGGCTGTGGCACATTAAATTCCAGATGTTTGTCATTTTACGTACCTTTCGCTGACGGTCATTCGGGCGGTGCACTTCCTCGTGGCTCACAGAGTGTATGGTGCCACTCACTTAGTCACCGCTATATTGTACAGTGGCCAAATTGACTGGGGAAATTTTTTTGGCTGGGAAACACCCGAAATTGACCTATTTTGGACATGAACTGAAAGGAGGACAAGGCATGTGGCGCGCGTAGCGCGGCGAAAAACAATGAATTATACCTCTCTTATGCCTCTCTAGTTAATTCCAGACCGGTCTGGTGAGATTTGACTGTGGATGGCCATTTTGGTCTACCGAAAATTATTTATCTCAATCAGAAGTCATTTTCAGGACAATCCCTCTTGCCCAAGTGGAGCGGGAACCCGTGACAAGGCTTTTCTTTCTTTCTTTTCTTTTCTTTTTTCCCGGACTTTTTGGCCTTTTTGCACATTTGTGAGGGCTGTCGGATGTTCGACAGAGGTAGCCGTGACCCGTGGCCCCCGACCAATTTTCGATGACAATAGAGGGGTCGCGTGACAAACGATTTGAACATAATTATACGGTATTTGGGGCGTTTCGACCTGGGGATCCAAGATGGAATTAAACGGCCCTCAAGGAAAGGAGGGAATGCGGACCAACTGGAGAAGTCAAATTTTGAAGTGTGAATTAATTGATATTATGTGATGATTCATTACACAGATGATTTATTACAGCTATCCGAACTTCACGCCCCCAAATGACCGAGATTCAAAGAGGAACAATTCCTGTACAGAGCCGAAATATCGCCAGAGCGCCCATATCCGCCCTATGTTACCAACTCGAGGCACCAGCGAGTGAATTGTCAAGCCGAAGATTTATTACACAGGGAACGGCCCGAGGGGCAGGCCACGGAGGTCCGTCGCACTGGCGTGGCCGGCGGCGTTCCCGCTGATGGGCTCACCCAGCGCCTTGCAGTTGCTCTGGATCTGGCGCGGGAGGTTCGACACGAACCTCTGGGCGATCAGCGGCGCCTCGATGAGTTGGACGGCAAGGCCGGCCTCCAGGTGCCACTCGATGTGGCAGTGGAAAAACCATGTCCCTGGGTTGTCCGCGACGAATCTGGAGGGAGGTGAGCGTTGCGAAACTATTTATTTATTCCCGTGCACGCACCGTAGCGTTGCGGACCCGCCTGACTCGATTAGGATCGTGTCCCGAGTGAGGGGGTTATGCAGGTTCGCGGTCGTGATGACAGACGGGTCGTGAGAGCTGAAGTTTGAGGAGCGCTGCACTATCTGGAACTTGTGGCCGTGGATGTGGCTGCACGCATCGTCGGAACCCCATCTCAAGAGCGAATTGAGTACACTTACAATGGATGTGCGCCTGTATCGGCGTTCTGCACCACAAGATCAATCACATCCAGATGGTTTAGCACAAAGCTCGTTGGCCCATAGGCTCCCGCGACTGTGGCGTTCTTGCCCAGTGTCAGTTCGCTGAGAACGGCGGGTACGAGAGGTGTGTTGTAGGTGATGTTGTTGAACATGGCGCGGTTTGTGCCGTCGGTCATGAGGGAGAAGTTTGCCTGTCCAAGCCAATCAATGAAGAAATGGGGGAGCGACGTTTTGGGCTCACCAGGAGTGTAATTCGGCGGCTCGGTGCAGGCGCGGGGACGGCCTTGAGAGGGACTAATTTGATATCCGGGACATCCGGGAACGCGTCGATCGTGCCCAAGTTGGTGACGGGCAGGGCCGGGTTGTAGGTAATGGAGGCGGTCGAGTCTGGTTGGATTAGGTCAATGAGGCAACACTGTGACAAGGAAGCATGACGTACTCGTGATAAGCGTGGGGGGGATGGTGTTGAACATAGACGGGTCCATGTCCGCATGGATGGCAAAGTTGGCATGGGCGTTAGGGCGTGCGGTGACAAGAACGGAGTAGCGCTGGGCCACCGAGATGGAGAGCGGGAAGATCGGAAACTCTTCAATGTCGGTCCCATCAGCCTAGGCGTGATTGGTTCAAAGCAGAACCGCGGGAAAAAGAAAGGACAAACTTCGATCAAACGCATATCGTGGCCGTCAATATAGAAGATGAACTTCGCAAAAGCAGAGGTGTTGATGATGCGTAGGCGGTAAGTTTTTCCTGGCTCGAAGGGGAGGGTGGCGTTCACGTTGAAGCCGGCGGATGAGCCGGTCTTGGGTGATGTTCCCGCTTTGGGCCCAAGGTACGCGCCGTTGTGCGCAAAGTAAATGAGCGCGGAGTCTGTTCAACAGGAGTGAGTGAAGTTCAAACAACAACAATATATGGCTGACCGGGAACAGGCTCAGCACCAATAGGGTTGGATGTGCTGATATATTGTTTGATGAGCACAGCGTGCGTTTCGTGGTACCAATCGCCCAGGATGACCGTAAACTCGTCATCGTAGGTGTAAGCCTCCTTGGTGGCATGAATGACCAAGGGAGCACGTAATCCGTCTATGTACTGCCCGGGGGCGTGTGAGTGCACCCAGTATGTTCCGAATTGGCCTGAGGCATTGATTGGGATCTGGTACGTCGCTTCGCCACCATTGCTGGGAATTCCACTGGAAATGAACATAAGTGGCCGGTGGGTGGGTCGTCTCGAATGGTAAAATACCATTCTGTTACACCCAACGCGCCGTCCTGCCAGGTCGTAGAGTTAAAGAACATGCCGTGGTGATGGAGGGTAGCCGGTGCAGGAAGAAAATTCTTTGTGTGGACAATGAGAAAGTCGTCCTGCTGAACGTCGAGCGGCGGGGGTGGCCAACTCCCGTTAACACCGAAAACCTGGCGGGGGAAGCGGGCATCGGGGTTGACATTGTTGACAGGGGTGAGGTTCCACCAGACTTCGACGACATTTGCGTGGGTTCGACCAGATGCAGCTATCACTATTATCAAGGGCTCCTTTGAGTAGGGTGCCAAGTGCCCACCGGGAATTATAAGGACTCACATGGGCCGGAGAAAAGAGCGGCAACAAAGATCAAGCGAGCGAGCATTTTGCCTTGGAAGAGAATCTAGGGGCTCAATGCAGAGGATTTATAGGTATCAGATGCCTGTTCGCCGACGGAGCGGCGGACGTCGGTCAACAGCATTATCAGTCGGCAGAACACGTAATTTTATTAATATCAATGGACCGCTTGTATGGAGGCTGAAGAATGAACAGTCGTGCCTAGCGGATCAAGAGCGGCGTCGATGATCCCAGCCCTAGTATCTTCGCCGTTAAGAAGTCCATATTGCCGTCTAATTCGCCACATCGCGTGTCAAAATCGTTATCCTTCTCGATAAGGTTACATGGTTGCCGGCCCCAGGTTGATTTAGTCTCTGTGTAATGTGAAACTTACTGGAGCATTTGAAACGTGAGGCGGCGTCTGTCGCCTGCTAGACAGGCAAAAGATGCGCGGACAAGGATCAGTGAGTCCCATTGAATCAGTGGCGTTGAATGAGTAAGGTATGTTTTTCCACACATTATAGATCTCTGGATGGACTCGGAACGGAGACGGGTGATATGTTTGTACATACATAGCCACAGACGCAGAAGTATGAGGATTGACATTGAAATTTATCAAGAGGGGCCCAGCGCAAAATTCCGTGCCCACCGTGCCTTGAGAGCACCCGTGACTTAATATTGTCCGACGACCCAAGTGAGTGAGTGGGAGCGGGGTAGATTAAAAGATAGGGTGGGACATAGTGTATTACGCCGTTGGCGTGGAGATAAGTATTTGACTAATGCAACAAAGATCGGAGAGATAGCGTGTCTGCTCGGTTACGGTGTTAGTTGGATCAATTTCCCATATAAGGGTGAAACCGAAATGCGGTTTCTGGTCTTTTCTGGAAGAGGCAAGATTCCAACTCTTTGATTTCCTTGTATGTAGAGATCACCATTAATCCAGCCCCGAAGAATTGGTGCATTCGGAACCGAGTTTCGGGCCGATTCTGATGAAAGCTGAAGATGATTGAAAACCTTAACATTATAATGCCCTCGGCACATTTTCCCACTGCGATTTAGTGTTCCAAAAACCAGGTTGCGAAAAAAAGACATCGTCCCATATACGAGCAGCTGCATGTCGAATCGAGGTTCCGGACTTTGGCATTCGATCTCTCAGATTTTTGTGTATACAACCTTCTGCATTGTTGGTCCCATGAGCACAGCGATATATGGGAAGATTTGGTTTTTTGTTTCAATATACATCTGAGAGTCGAGTTGAACGCCAGGAGGATCAGAAAATAGTCCTAACTGGATAGCTTTGAGCACATTCTTTGCATCATGCCAAGCTTGCGCATTAGAGACATTGCGGTGAGCCACCAGTAGCCACCCGGTGGCTCCCGAGGCATGCGGTACCAAGGGGCTCCACCAGCGCTACGCAGGGACGACGTCATCTAGTGGCTGACCTAATCTCGTCCGGTGGCTCATTACGAGTCTTAAAAATCACCCTCTTTATCTCTCTCTTTATAAACTTAAGCATGTCCGAAGCCTTTAAACTCCGCTTTTGGGAGATCAGGCCCGAGGCTTTGGAAGCGCTGGGTCCAGGCCTTTGCAAGCGCTCAATAAACGGCACTTCCTCGGGGTTTTTGGCCCCATGATCGACTTTAAGCGCGCGCGCGCCTATAAAAGCAGTGTTGGCCCTTAAGGCCTTAACAGCAGTTTTGAAGCTCCCTAAGGGTTATTAAGGCCTAAGGCTTAGGATAAGGCCTCCATTTAAGGCCTTAAGTTCAAATTTTCCCATACTCCATTATATCTAAATTCCGCCTTCTAGGCTGCCGTGTCGGCAAAATACAGCTCATTTTAAGGAGAAGTAACAGGACCCATTGGCTCACTGCTCTTCATGAAAGGTTAGGATCCTGCTCCACACAGCGTTCACATTGGTGGGTTTTCAGAATTTCCCGTGGTTGCTATTCTGCATCTTTGAACCTTGGTGAAAATAGTTCATGTCGAGGGGATTCGAAGCCCAGTCTGTGGAAGCCATGGGTGGAAGCGGAGAGCCAAAATCTGCAAGCGCACTACGCACTGTGGGAAAGTTCGGCCCAGGCCCTAAGGCCTCTAAGGTCTGGAATAAATTTCCCTGGAGCTCTAAGGCTTACTCTAAGGCATTCCTAAGCCTTAAGCTGGTTAAGAATAACCCAGCTCTAAAGGGCGGGTTTGGCTGTAGCCATCAAGGCAGGATGTCGCAAGACTCGTGAGAGGCGGTGAAGTAACCGCCTAGTCACCGAACTCGAGGATATCTCGAGGAGAAGATGATGTGCATATGAGCATCGTTCGTGGTCGTGGTGAGAAAGCGCTGCGCTGTTGTCAGGTCAAAGTAGACTTGATATTAGACGAGGTAGAATCTAAGGTACATGTAGATTCTACCGAGTTTATATATTGTGGCCCCTGAAACTGATGGTTGACCCTCTATTGAAATAGTAGACTCTCCTAGATGTTCGATCCTTGCAGCGGGCGATCGGGACACCCCGATTGTCGTTTCGGTTGGTATGAAGACAAATTGAATAACCCCTGGTTGGTTATTCCGCATGTGTCGTCTTGTCCTTGGTTGCAAATATGTCTAGATATTTGCCAATCTCATTGCTTCGATAACCCGGGATGTCTGGGGTTAAGGCTGAGCGAAAATGTTGAAGGTATGCCAAATCATGACATAGTGCAAAGCAGTAAGGTGGCCATCCATGCAGGACTCTATGGAAATGACCAAGCATTTGGCTCCAAATCATTTGACTTCCTGATTTCATCCTATACACCATCATTGTCTGCCTTAATCGAAGGGTTTCACCAAGAGTCTGAAACCCAGAAAGAACTTCAACTCCTTACTGTCACTCAACCATCAGCCGAGGGACAGCTCTATATCCAAGGAACTCGGTGTCAAGACAAGCCCTAAGTTGGCTAGATGTTGGGTGTCAGGGAACAACCTGGCTGGGACGGTAGTCAAATAACCTGGTTAGAAAGTAACGTGATACCCCACTAGGAGATAGCGTCAAATAACCTGTTTGTCAGGAGGAGGTAGTCGGCCTAAATTGATGGTGGGGGGGGATCTTAAATTACCCAAAGGCGGTATGGTAACCGCCTAGATACCAGACTTGAGGAGAATATAAAGCAGAGGATAAGGCAGGGTAGTTGTGAGAAGATGCTGCACCATTGTCAGGCCAAGGTAGACTTGATATTAGACAAGGTAGAATCTACAGTACATGAGATTCTACAGGGTTTATATACTATATCTCCCTAGGAGTTGATCAATCGAAGTTGTAACATATAGGATGTGTTTGAGAGTTGTTCAGGGTTATTGATCAAGGTCCAGGAGACAGTTCCTATCATATGTTATCCAACAATTGGAAACACGGGTTATTGAACCTGATCGGTGTTTTTGGAGTAATCCACCATTGCGACCTTGTTGTTGTAATCCACGTATGTTCCACAAGGTTGAATGTGGGATTGGGGTCATCGAATAACCCACCAAGAAAAGTTGAAAAGAGGTTGGTAAATGCCAAATCATGACACTCGGGATGAAATCAGATGCATTCAGCAGCATGCTGCAGGAAAGGTTCATATCCAGTGGTTGGACAAAAAAATGGCAACAATAGACAATGTTCAGGAGGGTATGAGGAATTCCAGATGGGTCCATTTCGCCAGCCATGATGTGCAGAGTGCTTCTCCGACTGAAAGTGCCCTCCTCCCTGCCGGAAGCTCACGGTTGACACTATCAAACATTATCCAGCTATCTCTCCCAAATGCTGACCTGGCATTCCTTTCGGCATGTCAAACCACCACTGGTTCCCAAGCGCTCCAAGACAAGTCAGTTCATCTCATTGCTGGCATGTTACCAGCGGGATACCGAGGTGTCATTGGGACAATGTGGGCATCTATTTGAGGCATCAACTCCGGATCCGACCAGGGCAGCTGAGGTGCTGCATCTCACCGTTCAGAAGCTTCGAGATCAGGTCGGAGAAAACAAATCATTTTTACGCTGGGTGCTCTTCATACATTTTGGGTTTAACTTGACTCGGGGGATATACAGTCACGGCCAAAATGATGTTCCCAACCAAATAAGGAAATTTCCATCAATCCCACTCCTTTTGGCTGCTTTGTGCCTCAGTAACTGGTATTCAGCTTGGAGAATGTGTTTTCGTGTTCTAAGTACAAGTATCCTACTTGCAATAATATTGCTTCCCCAGGAGAAAGCCGGTTTACAGTGAACACTGAATGAAAATGACCAGGATCCAGATAAAATCTATTGGCCAGATTTTATCCATATCTCTTCCAGGCAGAGTAATGACTACTGAGAGTCGTTTAGATTAGTTTTTCAATTACATATTCAGTATATAAGCTGAAAAGCGACCAAAAGAAGCAGGATTAATGGAAATTTCCTTATTTGGGTCGGGAACATCATTTTGGCCGTGATTGTAACAGTTGTGTTGGGCGTAGAAGTAGATTGGCAGTAGTCCCTGTTTCCCTGTTTCTGTAGGACCCCTTCTATGTTACAGTCTTGATTTTACGCAACGGAGTGTTGGAGGTTACAAGTTACAACCTCTATGAGAATTTCAACAAGCTTTGTGACTGGAGGAACAAAATGTGACCGACACGAACTCAATGCAGCACAAGACTCGCGATGCAGAAGATTGAACCAGACTTGCCACTTCACTCGACAGGAGATCAAACCCAGTCAAACACCGAAAACCCAACACAAAAACAAGACTTACAGGCTATTGATTCCCAACCAAGCCGCAACTCTCTCCGCCAATTCGCACCAAAAGAAGCCGGAAGAATGTGACTCAAAATCTGGAGTCGATAGACCCAGAACAACGCCAACCTGTATGGAGAGATGCCCTATCAGCTTGATAATTCGTCGCTTTTCGTTTGGCTGTCATTTAAACTCTGGCCAGCATTGACTTTATAGGAACTCAACCAAAACCGATGACAAACTCCATACATACACATTTATGTTTCGCTCACCTTCAAATTTTTTACCTTCATAACCTCTGGCACGCAGAAACCATATTCGGCACCCACTCCACTCGATACGCATATTGAAAGGAAAGTATTCGAAAACGACTGGGACGTATAATATATTCGTTCGCATCTGGGTTCATTCACAATTAGGCATTCAAGCCCGTTTGTTTTTCCGGATTCTATCGGTGATGGGCCTTCACAATGCATATATGGGACATGTCCGTCTCATTAACCCTTAAGAACATCCATGTCCTCTGCTGCACCATATAATACTTCGTACATATACAATTCTACCTATTGTGACCCCCACTTCAATGTGTATCTCAAGGTTCGCATGTTGCAGGTCATCCTGCGAGCAAGTCTCAAAAAAGCAAAAATCAACCTGTGGATGTCTGATGCCCTCCCGATATGCAACTCTCGATCCATTCCAATAGCCATCGACTCGCAGGTTTACACCGTGAACATCTCAATTCTAATTACACTAAGCAAGCGCTCACATTGCAATTGACATTCACCAAATAACCGCCCATGTGACGTTGGGAAAGGCTTATTTGCACATCCTCATCTGACATCACGAATGAGGCTCCGTGGCAACTGGCGGCCTTTTTATTGTGTCAATTTCGACCGTGTTTGGCCGGATTGGTCCGACCATGAGACGCGACTGGGCACGTGAGCATGGTGACGACACCTTTTTGTCTGCTTAAACTTTCGAGCTTAGCTTTACGCTTCAACAGCCGTGTCTTGGAGGAAGCGCCGCTGGCACGTCTCCTGCCCGACATCCTAAGCGACATATACCGCCAGACTCTACCCTACCCGCTCCATGGCGTCTCGCTCTTGTCAATAAGCGCTCTGGCCAATGCGCGTCTACGGTCCTCCTTCGGCGTGTTATTCCTAGTCGCGCTGCATTGGATGACGCCTTTGATCCGACCTTCCATGACGCGCACCCCGCCTATGCCCATCTGCGCGCCCTGCTCGATTTCATGACGCTCCGTGCGCTGGCGTCCTTCAAGGCCCGGCTCCCCCCTCCTCCACCGCTTCGAGCTCCTCGCGCTCGAGCCGCTGTTGCCCGTGCCATTGTCACCGAATCTGCGGGAGGTGTTCCTCACGGATGCGGACAAGTCGCACCCCATCCTCGCGCCTTGGCCTCGTGGCCTCGTACACAGGTAACGACGTTCCGCGCTGCACAGCACCACCTCTAGACCCTGCGCACTGCGCACATCGTGGTCCTCGATTCTGACTCCGATGCATCCCCATCCTCCCGTGCCTGCGTCGCCTCTACGCAGACGAGCCATGGCCTACGGAAACCTCCTCGACGTCCTCGACTCCCGAATTTCGCCAACGTCTTCTTCTTTCACACCCCTGTGCCTATGCTTTGGCTTTGCGGCGCGTGTCCGGGCTCGTATCCCTGCGTGCCTCCCAGCCGTCCTCGCATCTCGCATAGCAGCAGCTACGCCTCCCTTCTCGTTTCTCGCATAGCAGCACCTGCGCCCTCCTTGCCGTAGCACGTAGGCACGAGTTCACGGATGCCCGACTGCGCTCCCTCCCCTGCCAGTGTGAGATCCCGGAGGAAACCAAAACCCGGACGTGCTCCACAGCGGCGGTACTGCATTTTTATGGTTCCTCGGACCTAGCCTGGACCCCATGAGTCCAGGTTTGGCGAGGTTTTGCCGCAAACCTAGACACAGCCGCTTAGGTCTGCCGAGGCACCTCGCCAAAGCCTCGCCAAACCTCGGCTAAGGTGGGTCCAGAACCTGTCAGAATGCAGTGTGTGTGCCTCGTGGGGAGACCGAGTGCCCCAATCCTGAACTGTGGGTGGAGTTAGAGATCAGAGGAAGGGGGGGGATGGAGGTGGGATGGGTCGACTATAGACTCGGTCAGAATACGAATAGATATGTATGTATGGACTAGGCGTAGAACAACCTGCTGAAGTTATCATCAATTTCGATTCCAATCTATCTATCTAAATACTCGGAATGTAATGTATACCACCCTTGACTCGACCCAAACACCTCCCAAGTTATCATCCGTCTTCCCTACAGTAAGAAAGTGATTCCGCCTACACCAGTAAAGGACTAGTATAGGCAGGATACCATTATTTTTCTGTTTTCAATTTTCTTGTTAATTTCTCGCGTTCTTGTGAAGTACTGTACTACTCTGACCGTAGATTCAGCGGGTGTGACCTGTGACCTATTAGATTCACCTTTTGCTAGATTCAACCTCGGTGAGACCTGTGACCGTAATTTTTATCATTCACTTTGATTCAATCTAACAGCGGGGAAGGCGTATTTTGCCCATCCAGCTTCTCAAATGCACTTGTTGACCTGGTACGCATTCAAAGACTTGGCACCAAAATCGACGTAGGAGAGCTGAGAAACTGTCAATGGCTGGGAGACGAAAAATCAATATTCGTTCGGTGGGGGGGGGGGATGTCACCAAATTCAGACTTACTGGTGACCTGTGACCAAAATAAAATAGGTTTAATTCTCTGGCCATTGTGACCTGTAACCTGAATCTACGGTACAGTAAACCATTAAGTTTCTAGCGACGTGAACGACGGCGCTATGATCACGCAGAATTCTTGCAGCTCACAGCTTCGGCCTCTTCTCGAACACTCGAGTCAGAATAAACTAATCCTTTCAACAGCCCTGAACATAGGTCTACAGCTCCTCGACACGCGGCACGTACGTACGCGGGGTCAGAATGACAGAATGAATTTTGGAGTGACACACACGTGTTGTCGATGCGACGCCAGCCGCGAATCGACTCTTCCAGTCTGCAACCAGTCCACACCCCACACTGTGATGCTCCTCCTCCTACTCCTTGTCCATTTGCTCTCTAGGAACGGCAGCGGCACAGCGCCAGTGCCACATAACCTGAACACTCGATCCTCTGACTCCTGCGACGATATCAATAATTGTTGAAAGTTATTTGATGTCGTCTGGGGCTGTCTGGCGACAATTTTCGCCTGCACCTGGGTATCTGTGCACCCGAATGTGCCCTCACCTAACCAAAGCCGGCTGGTGCTTTTTTGGCGGCGGCTGAGGATGATGGTCATCACAGTTATTGCCCCAGAACTCATGGTCGGGTTCGCAGCCAGGCAATTTATTGCTGCTCGGGTCTTATCAAAGGGTGGGTTGGCAGACTTCTCTTCTCAAATTTCAGGCATCTGATTTTTGTTTCACGCACAGAGTTCGGTTTTTCAAGGACACACGGTTTCTTTTTTTGCATGGGTGGATTCATATCATCCACTGGTTATCCAGTTGTAACCAAGAAACAGCTCGCAGATTCAGAACTTGGGCCCGAATTCCTGACCGGCATAAAAAGCCTCGATGCGGAGGATATAATGGACAAGAGCAAAGGCGATGCACTGTCCAAAGGCCTTACAATGGTGCAGGATCTGTGGTTTACCGCACAATGTGTCGCCTGCGTGCATCAATATCTGGTGTAACCAAGCTGGAGATTGCCACACTGGCATTTGCTGTGGTCAACATATTCATCTGGTTGCTGTGGTGGGATAAGCTGCTTGATGTCCAGCGGCAAATTGTCGTTGGACCTGCCAAACAGCCTGACGCTCAACCTATAAGGCCCGCCCGCATTCCTTGGGGAAACAGGTTCACGAGTGCCATTCTTGGAATTGACGTCTACTATAAATACGATCGGCTATCGTCCACCTCCGTATCGTCTTTCTGGTCCTTATCGATCGTTGAACTCGACAATGTTCACGGCGACTACCTCCCGTTCATGATTGAGGCTCTTGTAGGGACCGTTTTTGGTGCCGTTCACTGCACCGCATGGAACGCAGGTTTCCACACCGCCGTAGAAATGTGGAGGTCTTGTTCATCAATTATTGTGGCAATTCCGGGCGTCATTTTACTCCTCGCGTTGCTCCTCTTCCTCACCGACATCTATGACTATGAATCAGATCCTGGGATACTACAAATCGGATTCATCGTGTCAATTTCCCTCTATGTTATTGCGCGCCTCGTTCTCATCACACTCCCGTTCATTGCGCTACGATCTCTGCCTAAAGGCGCCTTCGTCGATGTGAACTGGAGCACATATATCCCGCACCTCTAGGTATCCTTTCGGGATGGACGGTTTTCTTTCCCGTTGCCATTTATCAGTGGCTGCGATACCGCCTACATATGCACATGATCCTGTAGCATTTCCGCTAGAACTGTGTGTAAATCAACTTGAGGTCTCACGGCCAATGATCTTAGCTCTGGTAAGGTATACGCAGAGCACGATGGTACTGAATACCACAATTTTCTGTTGTTGTCCAAAGTGGAGAGCCACAATTATTGAACCCTGCGCTGAAATGTAAGTGTCCCAAGTGTAAATCCTGTGCTTGGCACTAGTGTTGTCTAAAATTGGTCTATGTAAATTACATAGACCCAATTTTACACGTAAATTACAGGGTACACTGTAAAATATGCCTTACACCGGGCCCTGCGGGGCCTTACAGTACATTACAAGGCTGGGGACCAATTTTAGCCAGCACTACTTGGCACTGAGGAGGGTTCGGGCGCAAAGGGGTTACTCGAAGGCAAATCCAAGCTCCCGCACGCCAAGTGCCTCGAACGGATACACAAGATCACCCGTACAACGCCGGGTGCGATTGTAACTGCGTCAATCCTGGTCTGCCCCTGTTTTATCCTACCATGCTCTTCTTGAGTATCTTCAGACCATATGGCTCTATTCGGCGGACACGCAACTTGTAAAGGTCGACGACGGGACAACCATCGACTATGGTTATCAATATCGCGTCTACATCTGTCGGATTCGAGAGAGGCTGCACGACAAGAAGGCCAGGGCGATAGGCCCTCTCTAATACTGAGATCGTATCTTGTCTCCGAACACAGGCAAGTCTCGCGAACATGACACAGCAGGCAACGAGGAGCTCGACGATGACGCAGACCTCGATGATATTTTGGTCAAGCACCGTCGGCCTCGGAGCGCACTATTCCTCAAGTGTGTGTCTTACTTTAAACTTCGTCCACTGATCTGATAGCTTTGTACAGATCGCCAGCCCTCCACAGGACAACCACGAAGACTTGCAAAGCCGGTCATCCTCCCCTTCCCCACCCCCGCATTCGCGCGACTTCTCGATTAGCTCACCGCAACTGCCATCCAGCTCCCAGCTCCGATCGTCAGCTCAACCATCAAACCCACCGTGCACCACCTCCGGGACGCCGACTATTCCTCCCCCTGCCTCGACTGTGAGGCACCAATCTGTACCACCCGCGGGTGCAAGCGGGCAATCCTCATCCCGACGAGCTGCAGCCCCGAGACGCTCTCACAACAACGAGCGGAGTGGACGGTAAATTGTTCTGTAGCAGCAGCAATAACGTACTTTTATATTTAGTTTTATTCGATTTAAAAAAAAATTGGCGTAGCGCGTGTTGCAACCGGTTAAAACAAGTCTCAAGGTCTATCCCCAACTGGCTTTTAATGGATTGTAACCAATTGTAACCTCATGACTGGCTTAGAACCGGGTTACATGCACCTCACCTAAGTGATGCAAGCCACAAACAAATTGGGACCGGTTGAGTGGCGATACAACCCACCTAAGATTTTATGGAGACCCCAAATGAATGATTCCAAAGATAGTCCCTCCGACTTGTCGTATCAAAACTAAAGACACGCATAAATTTCCTATTGGCCGAGAACCTTATTTCCCTCGTCGCCCAGGGCTTGTGTTAGGGATCAGATGCGGCCGCAACGGACAGAGCTGAATGCATCGTTGAGGAACCCAGGGTTCCGAAGCCGAGGCTAATGCCCTAGGACCGTGTATGTGTCTCCATTGCAGTTGGAGTGGCTGGAGCGCCAATGTTTAATTTTAGGGCATGGGGTAGGGAAAATAGGGACTAACGTGTACAGGGTGCACGACCAACCAGCATCCGGCCCGAAGCTCGAGATGTCGTCGCTGAAATCGCCGGGGAAGTTCGAGCACAGGTCAGCGAAGAAGCCGTAGTTGGTGCAGTCACCCGAGAAGTTGACAACGGTGCAGATGAAGACATGCCCGTCGACGCGAGCTTCAAGCACCTAGAAAGTAGGTGTTTAATACGGCGGGAATCCACATTTTACTGGGTGGCGTTGATAGTGAGTGCCATGATGGCAGTCGCGAGAGCGACAAACTTGAGCTTGAGGGTGAATTGCATTGCTAAGGAGGTGCAGGTAGACTAGAGAGGAGCTGCTGAAGTCTGAAATTTGAGGACCTGTAACGAGGCTTTTATACCTCTACGAAGCGCCCCATACCCTGCTTGCGAGGAATACAATGCATTATGCAGATGACAATTGTCGGTGGACCGATGACTGCTCCCCCGAGTTCGACGCATTTCAATTACCCATGCGACTCTGTGGCCAAAAACAAACTGTTGTAACTCCTGTCACTGTGCTAGCCTATGTGCTACATGCTACGCAGTGATATAATCCAATGTTCGAATAGCAAGAGGATTAAAAATATCAAAAAATCCTGTAAAGCACCCAGTGGATTTTTTTTGTTACGAAAATTGTGTAGATACTTTTAGCTCTTCGTCATCGTCTGCCGTCAGCGGCCCTTCAGAAGTGCTTGGTTATTGCATTGAGCAGCTCCGAGTCATGGTTTCCCATAGGAGTCAACATCATACAAGTAAATGCAGCGCGCATTCCTGACTACGTATGTTCTACCGGTCTGACGCAGTGACACAGGCAAGCACCACGTACGTGAGGTGCAGGCGCGGCCGCTGTGGAAACCAAGGCCCAAAACGCAAATACAGACGGTGTGGAAGAGAAGGCTGGTCCGTAGGTAGACCAAGAGGTGTCCAGGTCGTGCAGGCAATGACGCCGAGTCGTACAGCAAGAAATGTAATAACTGCTGGAGAATAATCAAACTAGCAGTAGAATGTAATGGAGAGTGGATAAAATAGGAAACTTAGCTTAAGCAGACTCTACTGAGGGTGGATTCAGTCGAAGATGCACAGAAAAGTGTTGTATACGTGGCGGTATGAGACAAAGAGAGATGATCCGTGATCCATAAACAAACAAATATCAAATGATGTAAGTATGAGAGCCGTGGGTGGAAAGCCGCAGCTAAAGTCGACCCAACTCCAGCAGTCCGGGAACAACGCAAAGACGAGATAGGGAGACTCGCTGCCCCGCAACAGCGTCAAGGATGGGTGCCCATCCACCTCGAAGTCAATCCCCGGCATAGTCCGAGATGCCCGAAGTGGTTCAACCAGTCACATTGGCGGTACGTAGTGAATAAAATGAAACGTCTGTGTAGAATCAAAGTAGGTAAGTCTGATAATGTGTGGAGATGGTGAAAAGCTCAAAAAGTGTATCCTGAGTGTGATCTGGAAATATATCTTGCAATATCGTGAATTTGGTTCCGAGTGGAAGGAGCGAATCTTGGAATGTGCAGCTAAGGAATAAATCTGGGAGAAGAGGAGAGTGGGTAATCAGTTTAGTAATAAAATGTTCTCAAAGGATGAAATGTAATAATAAAACAAAAACTCCACGCGTTATATTCCTGTGTTTGGTTGGCGCGTGCAACCGGTCCGAAGCCCGAAGGCGACGAGCGTGTCGAGGCGCACTTCCACAACGGGACGGCAGAAGTTTTATCTGCGCATTATCTGACATCACGGATGACATCGAACGTATTTGGCCGGATTTGGTCCGAGCATGAGACGCGACTGGGCACGTGAGCTTAGCTGACGGCATCTTTTGACTGCTTTTTCAAGTCTTTGGCGAGGATGTCCGCGGCAGCTTCACCCAAGCTTCACCCTTCGATAACACGAACGACGGCCCGGACTCCGACTCAACGACCCACCCGTCTTGGAGGAAGAAGCCGCGCCCAGCGCTGACATCGGATCTGGCCCTCCCTCCATGGCGTCCGAATGGCGTCTCGCTCTTGTCAATAACTTAAGCGCTCTGGCTGATTTCATGCGCGTCTGTGATCCTCCATCCACTGCGATATCGAGGCCTCAATCCGGCCTCGATCGCGGCGTGTTTGTGTGTTTTTGCCTAGGCGCGCTTCATCGCTCTGCATACTCACCCTTCCAATTGGAATTTGGCCGTCTTCGATTGGGCTTGCATGACGCGCACCCGCCCATGGGTATCTGCGCGACCGTCCGTCCTTCCTTCAAAGGCCGGCTCCCCTCTGCCGCTCGAGCAGGAGCTCTTGCCCGTGCACGCCGATGCCGCTCATTCTCATTCCTCCCTAGACAAAGCTTCATGGCCACGCTAGCGCTCCTCGCCCGTGTCCCCCCACACCGATAAACGCGCTCGTCGACGCTTTGGCGTTACACCACGCCGCGTGTCCGGGCTAGGTTGATGTCCCTGCGCACCTCGCATCGCAGCACCTATGCCCTCCTCGCCGCAGGGCGGGTTCCACTCATCGCGCGCCTAGAGGAAACGCCCACGTTTACGCCCCTGGACCTCACTTCCTCCCGTGTCCCCTCCGCTCCCGTGCGCTCCTTCCTAGGCCTTCTTCCGGCGCCCTCCTGTCTCTGTCGACGTCAACGCCGATTCCGCTCTTCGCGCTTCTCCCCGATGAAGTCCCCGTGGCCCACCTCGACTCTGATTCGCGCGCATACGCATTGATGCTCTGACTTTGCCCTGCGCTGCGTGTCCAAGCGCCTGTCGCATAACAGCGCCTAGAGAAAATCCCCACGCCCGCCCGCCCGCATATCTCGAGCTCTTTCGCCCGCGTGGCCACTCTTCGGGGCTCCGGCTCTGACTTTGGATTTGGCGTTGCGCTGCGTGTGCGTGTCCGGGCTGAACCCAAGGCTCATCTCGCACACCAGCACCGACAGCCTCTTTGCCCTCCTCGCATCGCACCTGTGACCCGCGCTCTGCCCTCCTCCTCGCCCCGCCGCAACGCGGATGTACGATTCTGCCGTCGCTGGCGAGATCCCGACGGAAACCAAATCCAGGACGCGCTTCCAGGCGCTCCGCGGCGCGGGTCTTAACCTCGCTTTCGCATGCGTCCTCCCCTCCCCGCCTGTTCGACGACGACTTGACTTTGACTTTGATGTTGCGCGCGGGCGTGCACGCCTGTCCGGGCTGGGCTCGCTCCTCGCATAGCACGTACGCCAGCCCTCCTCAAATCGCACCTACACCGCGCCCCTCCTCGCCTCCGATACCTCACCTCGCGCTCCGCCGGCACACCGCTGCTGAACCGAACCTAGGACGCCGCAATCCCGGCCCCCGGGTTAGCTTTAGGTATCTATAAACTCTGGGATGGGAATGTAACCCGCTTCGAGGCGCTCCGGCGTTGGGTATCGATCGGCGTGGCCGTGGCCATGGGGTCGGGCTGGTGTGCAAGAGGTGAAACTCAAACTGAACCAGAAACGGCAGCTGGAGTTCGAGAGAGAGAGGGATAGATCCGGGGATGGGTCGACTATAGACTTGGTGGTTGGGATACAAATAGGTGGGCACGCACGCACGCACGTAGGGCACCGAGCTGTGTTTTAGAATTTAGAATTGTTATTACTCGTATCTCAAGCATTACTCGTATCTTAAGTCGTGGCCTTGAATTCGAATCCGATTGCACCTGTGTATTCATTCTTCCAAATTTACTTGCGCCATTGGCTTTCGGCTTCGCTCACCGCTTCAAAGCACCTTTTAAAATATGTATTAATCTAAGTTTTCCTTCAAATATTAATCTAAATTTTCCGGAGGACGCTGGTAATTGCATCACAGACTGTACATGTGTCAGGAACGAGGCGCTTTATGACGATCGTATTGTATTTCCGATTTTCGTCGTCACAGTAGCTGATCAGCGTTTCAATGCGGTTTAAAATTTAAGAGGCTGGAGCCCTTTCTTCGCAACCCCATAATCCCCATCCCCATCCCGCACTGCGATGTAATGTGTAATTTAACCGTTCGTCCTGCTCCAGTTTACAGTTCACAGTCCCTCCGCTATGAAACGTGCCTCCCTACTTTCTCAGGACAACTCCGTGCGCAAGATGCTGATGCGTCCATATGGCTCCAAAGAATAATCTCCCACAGTGAGTTTCACTGCGCCTTCCGAGCGACAATAGATTAAAACCAAACCCCAACCAATGATTTTCATTGAGGGCTGGCCTGTCGAGGTTCATTCCACCGATGATATACAAGATTGAACTGACTCACGCCCGCCGTACTACATCAACATCAACATCGACCCGTTGGTGTAATATTAGGTGAAATATAATATATAATTCATAGGCGATTCGAAAATCGATATAGTATTCGGGTGTGCGTGTACGAGGTCGACCGTCCCGCGACTTGAAACTCGAGGTGAATTTGATTCGGGCTTCATACTGTCTCCCAATCAGTACTTCGTGTTATCAATGGAATAGTTTGTGGCCCGCACTCGACGTTAGACCAGAGGCGCCCACAAGATGCACCACACTGTTAACAGATTTATGTGCCTTATTTCATATCGCTTGCGTTCCTGGCGCCCAACTTCTGCACCTGACTGTACGCATACCAGTCTTAAAATGTGTGAGCCTGTGTCATTCGTTGAGTGACACTCACCTAATGCCCTGGCCTCTTATCACTTCATAGGGTAATGGTGTGCAATACGCTTTCATCTGCATCAGCGATGACATGAGCGCACACTGGTGAGTTTGGATTCATTCGACCCTAAGGCTGCCTCTGCGTAGTGATTCATTATAATAAATCGGCGGCACCGTTAGTGTTACGTCAAATACAGATGTGAATTCGTAATTAAAGTAATTGTCGTCTGCTCCCATTCTTTCTTCGTGGATGTTTGTATTTTCAATGCACGTGACTGGGCCCCAGAGTTTGCGATTGAGGATGGTATTTCACTCGATTTTCGCGTTCCGAGCTCCGATATTCATGACCGCGTGAGCTCGTAGATTTGAAGTTCATTGTAATGTTCAACCTCGATGTACGCCGAGCTTCATGATCATTGCAGCTCGATATTGCAGGTACTCTCTCCCCTGATCTGCGTCATATTTAATTTTTTGAGAAGGTCTTGACCCCAATCACAATACACCGGTTGAGCTCCTACTTACAAGTCTCCTTGGCATTATCAAGTATGTTTGACATATTCTTCATACAACCTGGACGGAAGCGGAGCGAAACCTATTCGTGATTCGGCTCCAATCTACGAATATCAATGAACTAACAATCCCGCCTATCCGAGCCGCATACATGATGCAGTATAGAAATGGGCTAATTGGCAAACATTTCTATTTCAAGACCCTCATGCAAACCATGGTCTTCCACATGCATGGCTTGTCTCCCCCGAGTTCTTCAGACCGGTAAAAGCGGTATCTGCGTTGGGCTCGGTCTTACGGGTGCATGAAATCGATAATGTGAAGGAATACACGGTATTTGACAACGATATTCTCTCGACTGTTACTCATGATAACGACACAGGAACATTTAGCCATTTTAATCGGGAATGTTTTGGACGCGTTCGGCGACCATGATCCAGCAAAAATCCTTCTCAAGGTCAAATTACACTGACATTGTGGAGGACGTCATTCGTATTGGCCAGCGATACGAAACTCCACCGAGATTTTTGAGTGTTTCGACGCAATTTTCCGCCTCTGCTCTATCCTTAGCAATCACCAGGCGCCGAGCCGTGATATTGCTGAAAAGTTTGCATCCATGGATCGTCTGAAGCACATTCTGAGCAGCGGATTTTGGAAGCAGGGTAATGAGTGGAGGCAGGCGGCACCAAATGTTCACGATGTTTTGCAGACCATGCCCATTATCCAACGCCATTTGGGATGGGTACCGTTGAAGAAAGTCATTAATGGTGAGTTGCCGGAGCCTCCAAAGTCAACCGGCATTGTCCAATTAATTATCTTCGACCAGGGGCAATGTGTTTTACTTCAAAAGAGGAGTCTCCAGCCATCCGATGGAAAGATACAAAGTCAGCATCGGCGAGTAATGCACTCGCAAATTGCCGTTCTGTTTATTGGCGTTGTGCTCTCGCCTTGACAGCTCAATCCGGTGATACTTGTTCGTAAGGAACGTGGATCTTTGCGCGCAATTCTGAAGCAAGAATTTCGATTTGACTCTCAGTTTGAAGGCACTTAAATTTGTCTCGCAGAATGTACTCATAATTCGGCGTGTTCTCGAACTCTTGACACCAGTCAGCGACGCGCCAGACGTACCTACGGGCCTTGTAACACTAGAGAATTTCCTTGTGTCCAAAGAACTTCACCCAGATTATGATATGCCTGTTCTTCGGTGGCCAGCAGAACCGGATCTCCGAATTATCATGGTCCTCTCAGATGTATGTAACTCTTGCTAACTGTTGTGTTTATTTGAATTAATATTTTGCGTTCCTTTAGTCTCTCCTTTTCCATTTTTCTGTTCGGCATGATTGTAGATTGGCCGAGTGTCAGCCGACAGCAGTTCGTCGAGTGGTGCAGGAAAGACAGGAAACCTCCCAGACCGCGCCGCTCATTGCTCATGCGGATGACAACCACTTTTGCATCAATATGGCAGCGATTCATATACGGCGTGGCCCGTCGAACCTTACCGATTCCATTAACAGTCCCGCGACCAATATACCTGGATCGAAAATCTGATCATTATGGCATTGCGACACATTTACAAGTCTCCCAGACAATGAAGCGAGCACGAACACAGGAGAAACGGAAAGCCACTTTGGCGGCAAAGGTGGCAAAGAAAGGTTTAGTGGAAGAGATCGGTGCAGAAGACGACGGGGGTGAGGATTCAGAGGAGGATGACTCTCTAGCTGTACCACAAAAACGCATGAGGATAAAGCGGACTCAATAGATTATAATGCCATGTTACAGGAAAGTAAATTGATTGCTCATTCTTCATCTCCTCGCGTCTGCGTTTGATAGATTCTGTTCTATCCCTTCTATCCAATCTGCGCTTGCGAGTCGGGGTTACCAGCTTGCCAGATATTAGCGGCGATGATAAGTTCCAGGCAAATGATGACTTACCTGACAATTTGGACTAAATGACAAGTAAATGTCGCAACTGGCTCATCTGCAGCCATTTGTTTTTTGTGTTCGCAATCACCGGATGCACTGCGTTCAGACCCCCCCATAGGCAAAGGTCTGCCAGATCCTGATAGGCAGATGTGTAGGCAGACCAGTGTGCCGACCTTTGCCCATCCATCTGCCCATCCCTGCCGAGGTTGGTCAAGGTATTCCCACTAGATTAGGCACACATAGACTCACATGGGCCGATGAGCCTAGCTAAGCCTAGTTAGCCAAATTCAATATCTGACATGGTTTGTACCCATCCAGCCATTCCAACCAACACCAACCTAGACCCAGGCCAGCCAAGGTTGACCAAGGTTGGCCAAGATAGACACACCACTGTTGGCGAAGATCTACCAAGGTGGGCAGGCTTTGCCTCGGTAGGGATGCTAGACCAACGTCGGCCGATGCCTATTAGGGTAGACCAACGTCGGCTTGGGTGGGCAGTCCGTAGGCGGAGATCGGTGAAGGTGGGCACATCTGTGCCTATGGGGGGGTCTGAATGCAGTGATGCTCTTATCGAAAGGCATGAAGACGAGGACCATGCCCTCCGGCTGAGATACACATCAACGAAACGCAAGGGTGGATTGGGGTGGTAGACTTTCACCTCTCTGAGGCGAATGAGATCTGCATATCCAGAAATTGTGGAAGAGTATCCAGAATGTTTGGAGGTCAACATGACAACAAATTTCATGCGCTGTTGGCCCAAACACCTCGTATGTTATATTCAATCGTTCCATTTTCTTTCCACCAATCACGCATGCTAACCTTGGAGAGCCCTCAATGCGCCCACAATACCTGGATGGAATCGGAGTAATGATGTTCGGCGGAAGTTTATTCATTGCGAACCTATACGACAAGGAGCACCGGCATTCAAAATGAAGATATAGGTCCCATTTTCACTTTCTAGACCTTACTTTTGGAATAACTAACGGACACTGCGCCATCCACGTCAACTCCATATCAGTATTATAAGCATCCACGTACCTGAGTTGCCGGTGTGGCAGAGCCGTATGGCCGGTGTGTGGAAACTCAACCACATGCTGGTTTCGGTTTTAGCCTGAATTATTATCACTTTACTTACATCATTTGTTTAGCTAATAAATACGCACCCACGGTGCCAGCAATCACTATTCTACGTCTTACGCTCATCCGTGCGAGCCAGTGCAGCCTAGTGTTTGAATCTAGTGTCCTCCTGTGTTTAGCTTCGAACTACGTAACTTCGACCATACTCTACGCACTCGGTGTGCGGAACTCATCGACATTGTGGATTCACGCGGAATCTGACTTACGACAATTTCTACGACCTACGGCTACCCTTTCAATACTCGCCTCAATCACTCGACCTATACCCTCGTCTCCTTCCCCCCTTCACATCGTTTCTGTTCTAAAATCGACCGGCCACCAACCCTTTTCAAGAACCCGCCTCCGGGGCTTTTAGCCCTACCACACCGGAGTTGTACACTGTACTAGGGTTGCCCAGATACCCGAATGCAAGGGATCAATGATGCCTGGAGTGTGCTTTTCGTCACTGGAAGTAAAATTCCACCGGTCGGGCAGTTCAAAAATCTGCAAGCCCTGTGATGTCCAGTTGAAAAAATCTGGGGGTCAGAACATGAACCGCGAGAAAATGAGACGAGATGGTTGTCAGACACTGATAATATCGTCTACGAGCGCGAAACCAACATTTAGAGACTTATGTAAAGAGATGCCTGTGGCCCGCACTGCCATCAGAAGACAGCGGCCGCGAGATCGGTACGCCGCCGGCTACTTAATCGACGATTTTGAGCCCGCCTCAGTTTTTTATTTCTTTGCTCCGGAATACATAGATTAATTTCGCTCCAAGCCGGTAAATCCGGTTCTGATTTCATTACGGATCGAACTACAGGTTCATCGTCCGGACTCCGCGTAGCCGTATCTGCTGTTACCCGTAACGAATTTAGAACTCTCCATTTTAGACACAACTGACTTGCTCATATAAGCGTATTCCAGTGTATTCGCAGCGAATTCTTTGCATCTCGTCATGGAATTGTCTGGAAGCCAGTGAGGATTGAGTCAATGTTCGCCTGTCCTCCTGTCGATCCGTAATCACTCTTCGCCAGTGGGGGCGAGGTACCCGTAGCTGTGCGGGAGATGTTCTCAATAGGACAACGAACTCATCACCGATCGCGACAACTCTTCCTTTTCCTCATGATAGAAATCGGCGGATCAATAGACCTCGGGTGTCAAGGACATTCATGCGATGATTAACAGATGCATACTAGAGACATCATATCGGTTATGCCTCTCCTTCGGACAAGGCCATAGAAAGGTGGCCGTGAGGTCTTTGGTTTGTTGTCATTCGATCAACTTCGTTGGACGGAGAAGTGTTATTACTTTGAATGCAACCGTGTGACATCCCGTTTCAGGATAAGAGGTGCTGAATCCAAGAGGTGATTGATCTCTGGATCGTTGAATATGATGTTGAATAAGCGAGATCACTGATGTGGTGCCGGATGGCTGCCGAATCACAGCCACTTCCTCTGGAGAATGGGTGTCCGACGTCGATGGGGCGTTGACGACGTGCGGCGGCTTGAGATGTCCTTGCCCATTCTTATAATGATGGAATGCTTCCTCAATTCACATCATGGGCGCCTCTAGACTGAAGACATTCAACATATCAATGGACTACAATTTGTGTATTTGCAACATATAGGGTTACACCAGTTTGCAGGGCAAGTTAGAGAACTATTAGAGACGTCTCAAGTGGCGGCGACGGTGTTCAGTGAGCGGAGGAAAGAGACGCGGTGCATACTCAGACAGTGATGAATTGATTATCATTGCCTTTTCTGGGAGGGGGGGTCGTGGGAACGTATTGGCTGATCCAGAGATCGCTCACCTCTTGGCTGGATCGTCAACCCACCAACCATCTTTTCTCCCAACTGAATTTCCTTACTCCTCTTGACGCCTTGCTGTTCCCTGATGACTAGAGCATTTGCGATATAAAAGCTCGACCACCTCACTGAAATTGAGACGATGGGACCCCGAATGGCCTATATCCGAGGGGGAAAAGCGATTCGGACCTGTCTGTTTGGCTTTGTTTGGTCATGGTGGCAAAACGCGTAACGATTGGCGGAACGGTGATCATCGACACGTTTGTATGATCAGTGAGTTTGTTTCTGGAGCATTGTCGTGTCTAGATCTGTATTACTGACCATGCCGTAGGGGATTCACACTTGAGCACAAGGGACCTGTCCTTCATGCGCGCTCTCGTGCTCCACGATCACCTCGCGGCCAAGGAGAATACTTCAATGATGATGATTCAGTCCATGCAGGCGGACGCTACGGATTTCACGTACACGCGGTTCGACTACTTCAGTGGCAGGTGCGAAATCGGAGTTGGATCGCTGCAGGAAGTGGTCCCCCAGTTTCCGTACGAGGTTGGGCGGGCAATGAAGAGCAATTGCAGGATGCATCTGCACGCAATGACGGTATTTGAGGGTGAGAACAGCCGAGTCCGGTTCTTTCCGCTGCGGTCGGCTGACGCGAAACTGGTTCATGGATTGAGACTGATTGCGGCCTCCATTCCGCGTGCCACGAATGTTGAAGAACTCGAGGTGCATCGAAAAAGCGTTCGAGAGTCATCGAATTTGCAGGTGCAAGAGACTTATTAGTCGGTCGTACCATTGGAGATCGTATTGCACAACTCGCGCTAATTCACTTGCAAAATGTAAATCTGATTTCTTGTAGATCCCAGTTGAATTTTCCTACCTCCCCCGGCTGCGCTCGGTCGCTTGAACCCCACCTGAAATGACCCAGGTCCTAATATATAAACCATAAACCCCACTTGTCATCCCGAGAGGTTTCGACCCAAGGAAGACAATGACATGCTCACCACACATCCGATCCGCCACGCCCTCGGATTTCCCCGCACTCGTCGAAATAACCATCGATATCAGCGCCGCAAAGATTCGGTTCCGGGACGCAAATTAGACGACGAGTTCTTCGATCTTGAGCGGGACATCGCAGCGGCAGAGCTAGGCGGGTCGCCACCGGGAAAATTACGCTTGCAGTTCGAAGATTGGCTCTCCAAGGGCCACATTTGGGGAGGTAACAATATTATTCTTGACCACATGAGACTCAGGCTCATGAGTTGAATTTATTCCAGATTATTTCAATGGCCGTGCACCCCTCATTCCACTGCCGCGGTATCGGCAGCTGTTCAATCATGCAAAAGAAGATGTTGCAGTCGGAGTACAAGATTTACATGGGTTGGAAGACGAGGTGCTCATCAAGGTACGCTGTTTTGAATGGGTGAGAGGAGAGGTAGAGGGTATCAGCGATGAGCTTAAAACTTTGCAATTTATCCTCGACGTCAGGGAACTCTTTATCTGTCTTGAATCTGTTCGCCCTTTCGATTGATCACTGACTTCAACGCGACTTAGTTTTTATTGGGTACCCCGCAGTGTATTCTCTGGCCGTGCTGCAGAAATGTGTTCCAGGCCTTCCCTTACTCCCCACGATCGACCGGTGGCTGCGAGTCCTATATACGTGGTGTTCACGCATACCGCCTTCATCAATGTGTCATGCAGCCAGACACCACGAGCAGCTCAAGGCAGCTCGCATGGGTTACCAGTCTCTTCGCGAGTGAATGTGTCCACACTGGGGGCAGTTTTCTTGTTTTCCTCTTCATTCTTTCGGCCACATCTACCATTTCTGGTGTTCTACCGCTCGCAAAATTCGCTCAAATATTTTTGTGAGATCCTCGAGCGTGGGGGGCAGACACCTGGCCTCTAACCCATCATAGCCTACCCAAAATTTGCGAAATTTAGGTCGAAAATAGCGGTTTTCTTTTGCTGGGGGGCTACGGGAGTATAGGGACTAATCATCAAGTATTGCAATAGCATCTGGAGCCAGAGGCAATGGTGGTTTGCCTTGATGCACCTGCAAATGGGTGCAGGTATTGGGTCTCCAGTGGAATACGGGATTCCGAAGCACCTGCAAAGCACATGCTGGGATGCAGGAACACAGAATGGGGACTAAGTCTGATGGACATCACATGGACTCGGAGAGGGAATTTTTTTCTCTTCAACTGGTCTTGACCATAGCCCTTAGCTGAAGAGTGGGGGGCTTTGTAAGGGCTATATTTCCATTTTTGATTACTCTTCAACTAACTGCTATTTACTTGTATTTCTCACATTCTTTTGTATGTGTCCAGTGTTGCAGTTAAGGGCCTTAATAAGGGTTGGTTTTGAAACAAAGGCCTTAAGATATATTAAGGGTTAATTAAGGGTGTGTTTTTAAGGGCTAAACTAAGGGTTAATTCCCAAAACGGCAATATAGTATTTACCCTTTAAAGTCGTCACCGGAACCCTCCAGAGCCCCCGCATCGGGTTCCTCATCACTGCACTCAACTGCAAGGAGCTCCATGTACAGCCCTTCCTCGGACACTACTCGAGTGCGACGAGCCAGCTTTCCGATTGGGCGCGAGATGGTGCCGCCGATCGATGGGCTCGTCCTTGGGGCACCGGGCGTCAATGCAGCGCCAATGGGTAGCTCTAAAATGCACCCGGTTTGGCTTGTTGTCACTCTGGTGAAAATGAGCCCAGAGTGGTCCCATTGCTGGTGCCATGGCCGGACGTCTACGGTGCGCAGATTGAAAAAACTTAGGCAGATCCACGATCAATTCAAGATTGATCGGGCCATCGGCTCCCAGTCCCTCGTCCAGTGGTAGACACATTAAGGCTTAATAAAGCCTTAACAAGTTTTGGGCCCATTGTTAAGGGTAACCCTTAGTCTTAACTTAAGGCCTTAACCCTTAACTGCAACACTGTATGTGTCTGGTCACATGATCATGTACTTATCACACACGTAGTCAGATCAATATCACTATCTTACATACCTTAACCACCAAAACGACCTAATGTCCGTTCGTCTTGTGCTCTTAACCACAGACTCACGTACTAGGCCGGCAGGTGTTCTTTAAGTGTATTGGATCTCGACTATCCAAGTCTTCTACAGAGGTTCAACCTTTGTCTCTCTCTGAGAGTCTGCCAGCAGTAATTGTCTTATCTGCTGCAATCCATATTACATCTGCACTTGATCTATCTCTAGGAGCTTCAGGGCTCCATCTAGCACACTCCTATCTCCCGAGCCAGCCTTATCTCGACAACCAAAGTGTTGAAGGATTTCCATCTTCACTTGTGAGAGACACATCAGTACTTGTTGGAGGATTTCCACCTTTGAGGGTCTCGAGCTTCATCGGTAGAGGCTGTTTCAGGACTTGGAGGCTTATCCAAGTCCCTAAACACCATTATAACATCTCAAGACTCGTCAGGATCGTACGACGTCGTCCCCAACTATAAATATTTGTGATTCACCCCCGAGAGCTGTTACACCGCCGGCCCGTACCGCGAACGTGTTCATAATGAATGCCTTTTTTCTGCGTAGGCGTGAGAAGGTCAAAGGCAATGTTTTGCATCTCGTGTACCGCATCGGACATCTGGAAGAGGAATGATAAGGAATTCAATGAAAGATGCCAGCGAATAAACCTACTTCATCCGAGCGCCATTCCCAGGCCAAAACCTTGAGGAAATTCTTGTCGTTAGCATGCTCATACCCTCGCTTCAGTGCCATCTGTGTTTCCCATATCGCCTTGTTAGTTTCGCCATTGTCCTCGGGGCCCGAAGCCTCATCCGACATGTACTGCTCATGAACGAACACATCCTTTACCACTTGTGCGGGTATGCGACGTTTGGCAGCATAAGGAACGACTGCCTTCTCCAACTGCTTCGTTTTCTACAGGCTTATATCAGTATTGCATCTCCAAGTGCGTTTAAAACAACATATACCGTGACACGTCGTTCGCGCCGTCTATTAACCTGTTGATTGACGTGATCGTTTCGTACTTGAGAGACGACGGCAAGGAGTCGGAATTTTTCTGGAGCATTTTTGAGCGAAGCCGGGCCAATAAAAAAGAATCAAGACGCACAATCACTTGGGATTCAACTTGCTTGACGATTTCACAAAACAGCTGATGGTTCTGAGGATGCTGAACCGTGGCTTCGAAGAGTGGGTTCATATAGACTTCCCCAGTGGTGTCGTTTTATCGCTCGACGGTGAGGTCCGGCGCCAATGCAGCTCCGCGAAACCCGCGGGTAACTTCATCCTGCCGATTATTTTGTCAAGTAGGCACATTGTGCCACGGACTGAACGACGCACCTGGAGAGAGCGCTTGGCGCTCTTGATTTCGATTGCACATTCTTTGAGCTCCGTTGTAACGGTGAGCGCAAGGTCTACCGCAATCTTCTCCCTAACTTGAAGTTCGGGCTCGGGTGATTCAACGACCGGCATGCCGCGTTTGGCGTTACGTGTGGCGGCCTTCTTGCGTTTGTGAAATGTGCCGCGCGATGCCAGATTCCCACGTTCTGCCTCCGGATCGGCCACTGCCGAGTTGTCAGCAACATCTTGCGCCAAACGAGCTAACTCGGCCTCGAGTTCGGCATTGTTGTCTTCAAGCTCGACGTTGCGGGTGTTAAAGGTCTCGACTTCCTCCGAGAGCTTGTCCTGCTTGATAGACAGCGAACTGAGGAGGGCGAGCACCTCACTTTCATTATTTGGCCCCTGGTGGCGCACCTCGGAGCTATCGAAACCGCGGGTGTTCGACGACGAGCGCGAGGCGAATCCCATCCTATTCACCCCCTACAATCAATACGAGACTAGCAACAAGTCGAAGGGCACATACCCTGGGGCAGGTCCACGTCCCACCGCGTCGTAACGATTCTGTGCACGACGGGACGGAATCTAAATTCGTCAGTCAGGGAATCGATGACGAGAAGAGGCCGTAATACGTCTCGTCATCCCTTCCCTGGTGGACATTGAATTCATCGGAATACGTAGAACGAGAATATCCCGGGCTAATTAGGAAGTTAGGGTGTTTTGGTGAATTGCGGGAGCACTCACGCCCCACGAGACTCTGCGCCACGCCCGCGCCAGGTAACCTGGAATTGAAATCTAGGTTGTTCGGCACGAGCAAGAGATTTATCATCTCACATTAACGATACACACCCGCCGTAATCATCTTGGCGCTCCGAGTTGGCCAAGGTAGGGCTGCCGGGTAGGTCAAACTCATCCTCATAATGCGAGCGGCTGCGACCGCCGCCGCCGCCAGTTTTGCGTTACATGGACTTTTAGCTGAGCTGGGTGAGCGTGCGGACCGTGCGATGGACACGACGGTGGGAGCAAAGAGCAAAAGAGCCTGGACCCACATCTTACCTTCATCACTACTGCCGTTCGCAGCCCTGAACGGTAGAAATACACTGGCAACGTGGCAGGAGTGGCTGAAAGTTAAAAGCTGATGGAGCGAAAGTCTAAAGTTGATATCTGATGCCCGGCGAATTCCAGTCTTGGCATTGATGCGGTGATGGCGGACGGCGGAAAGAGTCGAAAGTGTTGAAAAGTAATGGTTTGATTGAATAAACACGAAATTAACCCAAGTGTAGGTGAGTAGAGATGAGTGTAGGTACCTACATTGATCTAGACAGACCTACACCGGCCTACACTGGGTCAGCCTAGGTGACCTATACACATCTGGTCGGAGACTACGCGCACCTTGCCACAATTGTGGCCAGGTCGGTCTAGTGGTCCTATACAGGGCCCGTTTAGCTGCATACGCATAGCGGGCCAGACCTAACTCCTCAAACCCGTCATCGACTTCATCATCCAGACCTGTCGCTTTAGTTGAGTTTCTGGCTCTTATCACTTTTATCTCTTTCTTCTCTCTCTCACTTTACATTAGTAAAACCTACATATAATACCCTCCATATCAAACACACCTCATGCCGCTTTTACTCCATCTCAAGTCACTCGCATCACCTCCTCCGATATCTCGCTACCAAATCTTTCCCATTAGTTTTCACCTTTTCTTTTTCCGTCCTACTTACAAAATGAATCGTAAATAAACCACCACCGTAGCTCTCATACCACGTACTAGTTTACTAGTAGTACCGCCGCGTAGCTATTATGGCCAGGTACGGCATGAAATAGAATTCCAGTTCCAGTTCCAGTTCCAGTATATGCACCTTTACAGACTGAGGCTAGGAGGGCCTGACACTCTCCCTGTCTTCTAGGTGTGGTTCCTTGTACTCTTCATGCTTGTTTCTATTCCATGCATCTACCAATAATTATCTTGGGTTGATTAGTAAATTGCTCTTTTCAACTTCACAAATCAGGACCAGTGATTCAGTGCTACTATGCGATGTTCTTCAACATGTCCAATGTTGTTCTTCCCGTTGGTTCTATCCTCTTACTGTATACTGCCAACCCATCCTGTTTTCTTTCTTTGTGTTTCTGGCATGTGTTGTGTACTTACTGATCTAGAATAGATTCATTACAATGGGTACATATATCTTTTCACATATGTTGCCTGTCTACTGCCAATTTCCCTTTGTGCTGATATCAATACTAGTGTCCACCCATGGTATTGATTTTGTGTTCATCTTTGTAGGCCGGAGAAACCCAGATTCTTCGCAGAAAAAGACTGGGAAAAAAAATGTTTGATCCTGCGCGGAATATAATCTTGATTTCATGGATTCCAATCTTTGGAAATTCTACCACAAAAGCATCATGCTGAAAAGTTCCTGGTTCTCTGGATTTATTGAAAAAGATTTCGGTCTTCTTTGATTTGCCAAGTGTCCACTCAACATGAACCTCACGAAAACTTGAATTCCAGCCCGGCGGATCATCCCACCACACATTCACTCGGAATGGTCCCTCCTTCAATGTCTGCACAACAAGAAGGCCAGGTTGAGGAGATTCAAGGTCAACTGCGATAGAATATTCAGAGGCTGTATAGCCAAGTGAAAAGCTGAATGTGGATATGGCATCTACTTCCGGGATAGACAATGATCGCTGGTTGATTGACTTTGTGTTGTGTGGCACTGGGTATGCTGCAAAAATAGCTGAAGCACGGCCAGATTCCAGGGGTCCATCTTCTTCCCGCTCCCACAATGCTAGTTTTGTCTTTATCTGCTCCTTCTCATATGTCCGCATTTGCTCGAACCAAGAAGAAGTCCCTCCAGCAATCTCCATGCAATATTGTTTAATCTGGTCCAAGACATGATCCTCAATATCTGTGGGGCGTGCCATAAGCAGTGACAAGCTCAATTCCATTGGTCCGGCTGGCTCTAGAATCCGCCTATAGTTATACTTGTCAATCCTTTTGGTGATTCCTATATTTCGTGATTCCCATGCTCTTCTAACATCCAGCCATTGCCCCAGTCTGTAAGTGGGGTGGTTGTCCATATCATCCATCTTGATTTTTTCCAAAAGGAGTGTTTCAAAGGATGTGCCCTCATTAACCAGCAACAAGTCCATGTCCCGTTGGAGCTTTGCAAAGGCAACTTCCTGATTTTCAACAGGGTGCTTATGTTTCGACTCAAGTGTCATGGTTTCACACTCTGCAGCATGATACTTCTGTTCACGATAGAAGATGTCTCGACATTCGCGACTGAAGTTTTTATGATTGATGTAATCACACTCCAATTTGGTCAGAGTTTTCTGCTCATTTGAATTAAGAGCCAGTTTAGCATTTTGTAGAGGCTCCAGACCCCAGGAAAAATTGAGCTCTTTCAAACGGTTTATCCCTCCAATGCGGTCGGCAATAACCTGTGAGTGCTTCTCAATTTCCTGGAAATGGTGTGTCCTCCTAAATGCATGGTCTTTATTGAGCCTGTTGTTGCATTTCGTCTATGGTCTGATCTTTCTCCAGAGTTGCTGAATAGACAACAGTTTCCTCTGGGCACTTCCCAGAGCAGTGTTGCATGAGCACATAGGTGTCTCGGGATTCGAGATCAAGGACAGTTGTAAACAGAACTTTTTGAAATTCATTTCCACTTAGCAAAGTTCCTGCAAGTGTGTAATAGATGGTGAGATGGTGTTCTGGGTCACTAAATCGCTCCAGTGGGCCTGTGAAAGGGGATACATATCGGAGGAATTTGTTTGCATTTAGAACTATCGCCGATGGTCGGTCGGAGTCCTCGAAGTCCCCGTTTACTCTCTTGTAATCGTGACCTGTTGTGATCATAGGTGCAGTATCCATAAGCTTGAGCATTAAACAAAAGACTGGTCCCCTCATCCATTCTGGATCTGCGCCCCAAATGCAAACACGGATAAAGATAGTGTGACTCAATGCCCAGCCATATGTATGTGTTGTTAGTTGTGGCACGCTGTACAACTGTGAAGCATCCTAAATAACAACAGCTGTGGATGTAACAGCATCAAAAGAAGAATCTGGAGAAACCGGGGAGGAAGAGAATATGTCCAGGGGTTATCTTCGGAATCATCTGACATATGCTGCACTAGCTGCAGCACCTCCCTTTTCATTGTCCTGTTGCCTATATATATTTGTGAGCTTAAACGCTCCTGTGTGTAAAGGGAAACTCACTGCAATGTCATCCTAAAATCTTTTGCACCCAGTTCGGTCTGTAGACTTGTTTTTTCTGAGGTTGGGAGGTGGTTGCTGTTGTGACATTCTTGTCTTCTTTTTGGGATTCTCTACATGTGGGATGAGCTTGCGAGCCTGAATACAATGATAACCAACTTTAATGCCATCCAATGGATTTCTTGGATTCGGATCTGGAGAATCATCTGAATGACAATAACAGTTATTGCTGATCCAGTAATGCGCAAAAGGGGATAGGTCCAAGTAGGTGGCAGGGTTTGCTCGTTTTGTAGAATGATGGGAATATAGGGTGTGATACTTAAAGGGGCTAGAATAATAGTCCAGAAGCAGAGCCCGAAATTCCATTCAGAGTAGTCAAATTCCAGTGTCACTTCAGATGCTTTGATGTGCTGATCCTGAAGCATCTTGCTAAAATCTCGACCAGCAAAGTACTGTTCTGCATGTCCCATTTTGGCTGTCTTGTCTCTACTTTTTCCCTGCTCCTTCGTGGCCAAAGCCATGCGGGAAAGTGCTTCTTTGCACTGCTTTCTACATCCTTATTCAGGACGTTCTTTGCTATCTTTTCCTGTGGTACTCTTCCAATCATGGCAGCAATGGAGCCTTCAGGACTGAACCCGGAATTCCTCAACATCTTTGCAAGCCAAGGAGACCAACTAGCACAAAAGACAGTAGCTCCAGCCTTGACTGTTCCAAGACTACCAAATAAAGACAGTGGGGTGGCCGCGGCGTAGAAGAAGCCTTGGGCAAGTGCCTCTCCAACATGCTTTTCGCACTGCTCTGTCCCGATTATAGGGAGCAAAGCAGATATGTCTTGAATCCAGAAACAAGGCTGTTACCAATGGTGGGATCCATTCTGCGAATAATGAGAAGTCAGGAGTAAGGCTTGGAGTATTGTGCTGGTGGATTAACCTGTTTTTATGCGACAAATCTGTAATTCACAGGCAGAGAGAGCTGGTTGAGGAGGATGTGGTACAGAAGGAAGAGGGAACGGAGATAGGGTACTTCTGACTCTTTATAAGATAACGGATGTCTGAAGCCTTAAACTCTGCTCTGGGACATCCGGGCCCGAAACTTTGGAGGCGCACGTCAATTAGCGCACTCGGTGCTACTAACAGACCGGTATCTTAGCGCTCAAAGGTAAGTGCCCGGCGAGCAGCCGCTTGTCTGACTCTTTATAAAATAACGGATGTCTAAAGCCTTAAACTCCGCTCTGGGACATCCGGACCCGAAACTTTGGACGCGGCCGTCAATTAGCGCGTATGTTTGCGAAAGACGACCAATGTGGGAAGTGTGGGACATGCCTGCCGATGATAAATTACTTCCATGCCTGCGGTACTGTCATGCCATAAGGTATAATTTGGCAGGGATATCATGTCTTCAAGACAAACGGTTATTGTTTGAAAGCCGTTTAGAAACTCGCCAAATTGCGGTGCGCAGATAGAGTACATCACTACAGGATAAGAATTGAACATGTTAATCCTAGTTTTCACCATCCTGCCATCTGCAATCCAGTCGGATGATGCAGGTGGGTCGGAGCTGACACCTGGGTTTGACTGAAGCTTGCTGTCCACTGTCATGGCCCCTGATACATTGAATCTCAATCCGACAGACTCGGGCTATGATACTGTAACTTGCGGGCAGTGGTGTGAATTGATCAGAGGCAAGCCGGTTGATGTGTTGGGAAATTCAGGGGTAGAATCTAGTCTTAATTTCTCCTAAAGTAATTGGCAGATTGGCTCCACCGAGGCGAGACCGCGAGACCGACTTGAGCTTAGTCGAGAGAGTGTGCAAGTAGTGGGAAATTTTTGGTAACAATTATATGCAGCGGAAGTATCGGCATCTCGGCAATGAAGAGAACTCCATGGACCTTGGCGCAGCTCGAAGCACCACGGCCGCCTATGATAAATAAGTGCCGGTTAGGCCCGCTACCGCGGCAGAGCCCACTATCTGCCGTGAGCCTGTGTTTCACTTGCATTCGCCAAGGCATTGGCTGTTTGGAGGAGATTGTTTGTCCGGCCCAAGGATGATGGGTGAAATCGGGGTGTGGATTAATGGCGCGCTCTACGAAGCAGA
>JARJLF010002442.1:0-38546 GCA_029378395.1 Mycena leptocephala
CAGAGGCGAAGGGAGTGGCCCGAAGATTAGGCTTGCGCCCCCTGGACTAGAGTCGGCCTATTCCAAGCCAGACAGGGGCAGGGGCAGAGGCAGGGGTAGTGGCTGTGTTTTTCAGGAGTGAGTAAGACATTGCTGCTCGTCGTCCGATACAGCCCGAAAGAGGGCCTTGATGACTTCTGGTGCTTGTCGAACGATTCGGAACGAATCACCAAAAAACTTGTCTAAATTTGGACATAGCTTGTCGTCTTGTTCACTTGGGCACTTATTCGCCTTGTACGAGTACGTACAAGCACTGCCAAGCGATCTGTCAAAATCGCGATGGATCTGTCACCACCATCCTGTCAATGTCTACTTTCCTCGGGCGGTGATATCTGCAGTTTCGCTTTTGTCCTACCATTTAATGCCGACACTTGCTTCCTTGGAGCTCCCTCACTATCCTTCGTGCCAAGCAAGCCCCCAATCATTCACCGCATATTCCTAAACACTCATGACACCTCGCCGCTACTAGGACCCTCACTCGCTGAATCGCATCAGATCCCGTCTGCCGTGCTAGCTTGACTTTGACAGAGTGGTTTCGAAGGAGATGGAGAGCCGTCGCAGTCAACGATATATATGGCATTCCTGACTTATATGGCATTCTGATCCATCCTGGCAGTTGGCCCTAACACAGTATCTGGTAACTGCTATTTAAGCGGTGTGCCTGCAACGACATCCACCAGATGTTTCCCTACCGACTTGCGGCTTGGTTGCTGCTAGCGAAGCTGGTGGGCTGTCGTTCGGTACGTGTCGCGTTAAAACTCAAACCTCGTATCCATCATTGCACAGAGTGGGGATGTGAGCGATCAAGGTCCCTCCACCGTCCTGCAATACAAAGAATGGAACTCGATTGGATGTCACACGTTAGTGCCGCCTACTCTGACTGTACGGTGTTTGACTGGCTATATAGAGACAGCACATCCGGTCGTACATTGAAGCATCTTGTCGCCGTTTCGTCTCCTAACATGACGGTGGAGAGTTGCTTAGACTCTTTGCGCAACGGGTGGATATATACTAGGCGGTGTTGAATTCGGGGAGGAATGCTGTGCGTGAGTATAAGATCTGTCTTCCATATTCTGAACATTTGATAGACTGCGGGAATGCGCTCCTGTATGGCTACGGTGCGTCCCAGGCATGCAACAAACCCTGCTCTGGGAACGCGTCCGAATTGTGTGGGGGACCCGTCGCGCTCAACCTTTATCAGTTCGCGGACACCCCTTTCACCACCGGGCCCGCTTCCACCGTTCTTGCTATAAAAATTGGCTATTGTGGGGATGCCAGAGTTACGTGATCTCACAATCGTTGTTCCATTCAATATTGATCCTGATGGCTTTGCAGTGATGGGCCAGGAGTACTGCGTCTGCTGCCCCACGAACCACCAGTTCCAATTCCAGGAGAGCAAATGACAGTGGAAAGATGCCTTGACGGTTGTGAAGCCGGCGGATATAATGCAGCGGCGCTAGAGGCCGGACAAGTACGGCGATATTTACTTTTCCACTGACCCGAAAGCTAATCAATTGGTCCTACAGGAATGCTGTAGGTGTTTATCCATGTTCGCAGCCCCCATAGACTAATGAACTTCAGTTTGCGATCTTGTACCGAACGGAACTTTCCAGCCTCCTGGCTGGGAATCCACCGGTCCCGCCGATTGTGCAGATCCTTGCTTGGCAAATGCGACCGAAATATGCGGCGGCACTATAGACGAATTCTTCACACCAGGCCGACTTACGACGTATGTGACCTGCGAGTTCTTCGAACGCTGCTAAGCTCTTGTGGGAGGGGTATTTCCCATGACGCTCTATCCGATACATATTCAGCGTGTTTTCGATGTTTAAATATTTCGCGGCGGTGATATGTGCTGAAAAATTCATTTCAAGTAAGAGTATACCCTTAATTCCACTGACAACCTTATATTTGAATGTTTGGCTCAACCCGGACGTTCCGAAGAGGGGTGGACAACAAGTTGGGAGTGTCCGGCCTAGACCAGACACAGAATGATAGAGAAAATTAAGACAAGATCCGGAAGCCCAGTCAGTACCAGATCACAATATACGAGCCTCCACTAGTGGGTGGTCTGAATGCTTGCAAACACTTGCAAGGATGCGAAGAAGATTGCGCCCAAAGTTTTTCTTCTTCTGTTTGTTAGCCACCCCAGGGTCGACGTCCAATCAGTCATTCCATACCTGAGACGTCCAGGAAGAAACGTGTTACCGGACCATCAAATCGAAAGTACCGCACGGAAGCGGGGCCGTCGAATCCTGAGAAGACTCGAACATCCAGTAAAACCCATGATGCATAACCCCTCAAAACGTAGATATAGCCAGATTCCTGATTCGAGCCGTCAGGCGTCATACAAAGCATATTTTTATGGCGCAGAATGCGTATGCTCCTCGAATTTTATTTCCGGGGGCCACAGGAGGTTGAGAGAACACGCTTTGACCGCCGCGTCGATCATGATGTCATCTAATCTTATCTCCGAAAACCTCGGAAATTCCCTTGGCATCACATCAAACGCTTCATCGGAGGCTCTGGGTTCTCAGAACGTCTGCGCAAAATAAGTTTGTTTTACCATACATAGGCCGCGAAGCTTTACCAATTCGCAACTGGTAAACCTGCTGTAGAGGATCGAGTTGCCAGCTCAGCGCATATTACTACCACTTGCGGGGTATGGCAAGTTGCGTCGATCACCGAAAGATCCTATCTGTGCACGGCTTTCGGAGACGAAAGAGAAAATTTTGGGAGGTTAGAAATTGCTGGCCCACGCCAAGCTGACGCACCGCCATCCCTCCCGCACGTTCCTGTCCGAGTTACAGTTTCATGTTGAAAAACACCATCTCTCGGCATTTCCGTTCTCAATTGACTCGCGGTGAGCGCGCGAGCATTTGCAATAGGATCTTAATACATTCCTTTATAGTATCTTTTAGGTCTGTGACATTGGTCGAAGCTTGGCTCACAAGCCGTGCCGAAAACCTGCTGAGTAAATATCTCTATTTGGTGCTCACAGTGCCGGATTTGCAGCACGGCGGCCGGTGCCAGTATTCTAACTCCCAAATTTCCTGCTGCTTATTTAGTTGAGTATCGGAGGCTTGTTTCTTGCCAATATTTCCATTCATATGGTTTGAAAAAATACCACTGGCGCCTTCGGACTGATATCCTTTCTTGGAACGTCCGGATGCCTCGAGAGCTTGATCTTCCGCAGTCCCTGGCTTCCGGGGTGAATAAAGCCCGCCCCCGCTCTTTCAATTCCTGCGAAAACCAATGATATCACCGTAGAGCCGGCATTTGTCCGAGTCTATACTGGCCTCTTCACAGATGATTCACCCATCCGATGTTACAGGGCACTCATGGCGCTTAGAGAAACGCGCAGGGAACGCAAAGACAATCGGGTATTGATGCAAAAAAAGCGCCCGCGGGTAGGTACTTAAACCTCGCCACCATTCACTGAAATTCAGTTTCCCTCCCATATTCCGTTCAAATATCTTCTCCATGCACCCAATCGCACTCTTGGGCCTTGTATCAGCTGCAACGTCTGCACACGCGTTCCCGGGTCTCGACGTGCTTCGCCGCCAAGATTCCGCGACTGGGTGGAAGCGCAGCACCGTCGGTGGCGTCGCATTCTATGGGCTTCAACTCGGCCATGAGAATGCGTGCGGGACGTTTTCAAAGGATACCGACATGATCATTGGAATCGGGCCCGACTTTTATGGGCCACCAACACTGTGTCGCCCAAATGCTTCGAGCATGTGGGCGACCTCTTCCCTCCCTATTTCGATTCCTGATATTTGAATGTCTCCCATGCAGATTACCGTGACACTCGATTCAAACCCGGCGTTGAGCATTGATGTGACGCTCGTCGACTTGTGCTCCGACTGCGGCGCCGCTGGGAATGTTTATTTGTCTCCGACCGCCTTTAAGATCTTGAGCGGCGGATCGCTTGATGTAGGAGTCCGTAAGTATATTCCTCCTTTGATAAAATAAACTTGTCTCATTTCGCGACTCTGTTGTGTCTTAACAGTCGACGTACACTGGTCATTTGTATCCACGGCTACCACTACATCGTCTCACTCCACGACCACTACGCGTCGCACTCCACGACCAGTGCATCCTCATCGCACTCCACGACCAGCGCTACTTTGTCCATTCTACGATTAGTGCAACTTCGTCGCATCCTACAACCAGTGCATCCTCGTCGCACCCCACGACCAGCGCAACTTCGTCCCATTCTACGACTAGTTCAACTTCGTCTAATTCTACGACTAGCGCAACTTTGTCGCATTCTACGACTAGTGCAACAAGTTCGTCCCATTCCACGACCAGCAGCAGTGCCACGACGAGCAAAAGCAGCACCACCGTGCCCCCTTCCACTTCCATTGTTACCACCACCACCACCACGTTATCTAATTCCACCAACATTCCCCCGCCTACTTCCAGTTCCATTGCTACCACCACTACGTTGTCTAATTCCACCAACATTCCCCACCTACTTCCAGTTCCATTGCTACTACCACAACCACCACCACGTTGTTTAGTTCCGTCAATGCTCCTCCGCCTACTTCCAGTACTACCAGCACCACAGGCACACTCTCGAGTTCCACCACGTCCACTGGCACTGACCCATCGACTGGCACCAGTGGACCAACCACCACGCCTGATGGACCATCAACTGGCACCAGCGGACCGAGCACCACGTCGACAACTGGACCGAGCACCTCGCCTGATGGACCATCAACTGGCACTAGCGGACCGAGTACCACGTCGACAACTGAACCGAGCACCACGCCTGATGGACCACCAACTGGCACCGGAGGACCCACCACCACACCTGATAAATCACCGACTGGCACCAGCGGACCGCCCACAACTGGCACGTCAAATGCGCCCGCTGCACCATCCAGCGATCTTCCTCCTCCGCCAGCCAGTGCGACCGACGCGCCCCCTGCTCCGTCAGGCAGTGCTCCGGGTATGTGATATATCTTCATTCAGATGGGTCAGCCTCAACCTTATAAATTACAGCTCCGCCGAGACGCTAAGCACATTCGATGAAGAATTCGAAAGCCCCAGCTCCAACTGTTTCCTACCGAAATCTAATATTTCTTCGTTTGTTCGTTTATAATTAGTTCTGTGATTCTTTCACCTTCCCCGAGTAATCTAATGTCGAGTCATTCGTTCCCTTTGCGTGACTCTTTTGGCGAGATATAAGCAGACTTTGCATTCCAAGTGCCTATGCCTCACCTGAATCTAGGAATGTGTACCTTTTTTTTCTCCATCTTTCCTCGTACATGTCATAATCTCATTTTCTGCGCCCTTCTGAAGACGAAACTTCAGGAGGTCCAGTTGGGACACTCAAGCTTCAAGAAAAGGATTTATCGAACGGTTAATGGATGCTTCCTTCAGCATTTCGCTTGTGGATTTGCTTGTGGCTTTCATGATCAGGTCACGACACCGCGACTGATCGTACACCGCCACGGCACCGCCACCGCCACCGCTAATCCTAGACGACCCATGGTCACGATTCGCGATACGGAAGAGCCGTTTTCTGGTGCAGTTTTCCGTCGAGCTCCTCCAGCCGACATGGTCATCAGGTCGATGGACTTTGTCGACTTTCATTGCCACCAAGACCGTCTGAAAGGCGCCACCCAAATTTTTGCCGCCAGGATCGAATCTACAGAGTTATTCAAGGGCAAATACCCAGTCGTCCAGCTGCTTAAAGAGCCTTCCGAAGTCATTCGTTGCCTCCTCCTTCACGTATATCCAGCACCAGTCATTCCTGGCCACCTCTTTGCGGATACCGATCCGGCCCACATTTATGCCGTCTACGAAGCGGCGCAGAGGTATCTCTTTGCCAAAGAGAGGCAAATTCTGGAGAACACACTCCTATGTATGAGTCCTCTTTGGATGTATGTGCGAGGCATTCTTCTGGACGATCGGCAATTAGCTGCAAGGGCGGCATACGATGCGCTCGACCATGGCGTTCCTGCTACTCTCCCTCCGGTCCCCGAGCTCGAATTTATCCATCCAAAAGCTTTATCCTTTTTCGCGGACATTCATAATTCATGCGGCCGAGTTTCGGAGCGTTTTGCCACTCTAACTGGAGGTTCTCTTCATTACGAAATGCTGGCGCAGCCGGACATTTATCCAGACTTCCTCAGCCATGAAGTGGCTGCTAACGGTCGGATCCTCGGCGAGTTTGTGTGGTGGGACTTGGCGGGGCACAGTGCAGGGTGTGGGCCGACATGGGAGACACCACCTATTGGGGAACCCGTGTTGGAGGCATTCCCTGCACAGTGGTTCCAGGACCATACCACACAGCTTGCGCAGGAGCTCAGAAACCGCCCCGGGCGACGGACGGTGGCTAGAGAGAGTCTGGCGATCGCACCTCCCGAGCGGGCCGCCATTTTGGGGTGTGGCAAGTACACGCAACTCGCCAAAACACACCTGGAAAACTATGGATCGCAGTTGACCTCGTTGACCCACGATTTAAATTCCGAGGTACGCTTTGAACATCGGAAGCTGTTGTCTTGCGTGCTCAGCTTTAATACCGCGGCGCTAGGAAGTACTGGCGTACGGAGTTCGAATTGGTGTGCTGGTTGAGCGCGTTCCAGGATTTAACGGGGGGAGAGGTATCACACATGTTGTTGTACTTAGCGCAGTTACAAGCATAAAAGGCGTGAGCGCGCGAGGATTTCTGTTCATTGAATACGTTGGAAGCCGAGGTTCGGTTGTACGGCTATGCACCCAATCGGTCAAACTATGAAGCAGCTCTAATTTTAATCGCATCAACGCAACATCAACCTGGCTGACTCAAGACACATCAAAACAATGCTCTTGGGAATAGTTTGAATAGGTTTGAATGGCGAAGTTCGCGCGTCCGTATTTGATCCCTATAGAATCAGGGTGCGGAGTTATGTAAAGCGCTTTTACAATGCATCCGTCCTGCGCCGCCCATGTTTGATCCCCATGAAACAACGCTCCCGCGGCGACTCACTGACTAAAAGTTCAAAGGTCTTTACTCGCTTTCGTTCGCTCAAGGAGATCGCGCAATGTCATCATCATCATGTTTCATTCACATTTCCCCCAGGGACCATTAATAATTAAGTACTACTCTTATGTCGCTATGTCGCTATGTCGGCCGTGCTCGCAAGTTTACCGGGACGGGGTGAAGGGGAGGTTGTCGAGCTGCGCGGCGAAGGCGGCGGCGGCCTGGGTCGCGGGGGCCTGCAGGTTGCCGTTCACAACACCGGAGATGCAGTTCTTGAAGCCGAGGAGAGTCGCGACGTCGCAGTTGGGCGACGCGTTACCGTGGCCACATCCGCCGGAGCCGTTGGTCTGGGCGACATCGGGGCCAGCGCACTTGCCGGACGAGAAGCCGCAGCAGCCCTGCTGGCACTCGGAGTCAGCCGCGCAGGTCTCGAAGACGGTCTTCTTGCTCTGTTGGCTGGCAGCGAGCTGCGAAGCGGACTGAGGGGCGGCAGCTGCAGGGGGCGGGGCGGCAGCAGCAGGCGGCGGGGCCGCGGCACCACCGGTGCTCGGGGTGAAGGGGAGGTTGTCGAGCTGAGCAGCGAAGGCGGCAGCGGCCTGGGTGGCGGGGGCGTTAAGGTCACCGTTCTGGACACCAGCGATGCAGTTCTTGAAGCCGAGGAGCGTGGCTACGTCGCAGTTGGGCGACGCATTGCCGTGACCGCATCCACCCGAGCCGTTGGTCTGCGCGACGTCAGGGCCAGCGCACTTGCCGGACGAGAAGCCACAGCAGCCCTGCTGGCACTCGGAGTCAGCCGCGCAGGTCTCGAAGACGGTCTTCTTGCTCTGCTGGCTGGCAGCGGACTGAGGGGCGGCAGCTGCAGGGGGCGGGGCGGCGGCAGCGGGTGGTGGTGCTGCGGCCGTCTTCGGGGTGAAGGTGAGGCCGTCGAGCTGGGCGACAAAGGCAGCCGCAGACTGGATAGCCGGGCTGGAGAGGTCGCCGTTCTTGGCGCCGGCAACGCAGTCGGAGAGGCCGAGCGCGGCAGCGACGTTGCAGTTGGGCGCACCGGTGCCGAAGCCACAGCCGCCATCGCGGGTCTGGGCGACGGCCGGGCCAGCGCACTTGCCGGTGGTGAATGCGCAGCAGCCCTGCTGGCAGTCAGAGTCCTGGGTACAGGGACCTGTGACGAATTGGTTGCCCCGGCGCTGCCCGGCGAAGCGGGAGGGGAGCTCATGAGCCTGGACGGTCATGGCGACTGCAAGAAGATAGGTTAGCATGGGTTCCACACCAGAGAAAAAAACCGGGACTGCTCACCGAAGGAGAGAGCGACAAAGGTAGCAGAGAACTTCATGGTCGTGGATTTAAAGAGGGGAGGTTTGGGAAAGTTGTAGTGAATGAAGATGGACAACACAGTTGTCAAAAGATGAAAAGCCCTAGGCGAAGAAGAAAAGGAACAAGAAGAAGAAAAGGATCGACCTAAAGAAAAAGCAAACCCATCGGCCTTTATATACTTGCGATCAATATATCGCGTGTTTGCGATCAATCCCCATTGTTTCAGTCCGTTTTTGCGATGATGTCCATGAAACGAACCCGATCCTTTTCGTCGTTAAGAAACGTGAAGAGGCGCCGCAAACTCCTGATGAAACGATTTTTTTAGGCCATAGTCGGTCGCGACTCTGGTAGCATAGTTTCACGGTATGCGGCCTTCCGAGGACTGTCCAGGTGGGGACCAGACCTGACTAGACACACAAGTTCATGCGTTCACGCTGCGCCTTGTGGACAGCTTTGAATTGTGCCAAGTTAGCCGCATGAAGATCTTCATAGACTTGCGCAAGTTCCGGGTTGTGACTGCTAGACGGTGACTAAATAAATCCTTCAAGGTCTGGCATTCCGCATCAAGTCGGATAGCCAGCCTAACCCGCTTTGGTGTCGCCATGGTCAGAGGATGCACTCGCGTAGATGATTGATGCGCTCGATGTCCGCTCGGTTACAGTATTGAACTTTTTATTGGCTGAGCAGTGAAGACAGAAAAGCTAGCCCAAAGCACCCGCAGTTATTCGAAGACGAGCCATACTTATGATCCGCATGTGGGAAATCTAGGCTAAGTGCGATTGCGCACTTGAGCCAACGCGCACGAGAATCAGGTAAACGAGTAATCATCAGGAACTCAGGTAAGTTTGCGACAGATCCACCCGACAGACGCCGACGGGAATCCACGAGTAGTCGAGCGGCGTCCAGCGGAGAGATGGGAGACGCGCGTTCATGAGGGGTCGTGACGATGAGACGGACGGAGTTTGAAATGCCGGGCCCGGGAAAGCCGGTGTGATTCTGTTAACCAGTGTTTCCAGCCGCATTGCCACATCCCGCAAGATCCCGCACTCGTTTCGCCTCCCGTAGTCACTCAATCGGATCCCTGCGCCGCGCGGCCCTGGGGCGTTGTGAATTACGAACATCCAGAAAAGACGCAGAGCAGCCCACCAGTTTTGAAATTCATCGATATCTGATATTCCCCTGAACTTTCTGTTCTTGTACCTGCATTTCAGGATTCAGATGAATACCCCCTGAACCTCGATATCTGATGACTTTTACTTGTAATCTCATGATCATCCCTCAACTTCACCGCCTTCCTTGCCTTCCTTGCTCTCTTCATCGTTGCTGCGCCATCCACAACTAGATCTTGGAAGGTACGAACGAACTAATAATATGTCAACAAAACCCCGGATCTGCGTCCGTTGATATGGCACAGCAACGCTTACGTTCCGACTCAATTCCTAGTCGCGGACTCGGATATCGAGGAAAAGACTCGGAAATGATGGGGAATGTCCAGGTCGTTGAGCTGCCATGGTACGCGATCTGGACTACGGTGCTCGACCGTAGCTATAGGAAGACAGCGACCGTTGGCCATTTCCTCCTCCTTTTTTTTTTTTTTTTTTTTGGCGGAGCGTTTGGGGTAGCAGGGTCGAGGAGCATCGCTGCCTTCCGTTTCCGGACCGACCAAGCTGTCTCAACCCCGCCCGTTGGAAGTGGCCTTGGACTCTAGATCTAGAACCCGGCCTGACAGGTAAATACTGCACGAGGAAACGCGTCCACCGCACTAACATCCGACATAGATCGCGATGCGGTGTGTGGGGCTGCAGTTATCCTTCGTCGATTCGGGCCCAGCGTATCAGGCTTTCATTGTCTCCAGCCAACCGACACCCACTAGAACCCCGCTCTCCCTCAACCATTCGTCTGGGAGCCCGTCTTCGTCCCGCAGAACTTTGGTCCATGTTTTGCGGACTACGGATTTACGGAGACCCTTCTTGCTATATTTTACAGTGTCTGTTAGCGCACAGTCTAGTGTTAGGCTAGGCTGTTGTTTATGCTCCTGCACCACCTGTTTTCAATTTTTCTTGTCGACGTTGGACCTTTGGCGTCAATCACCCACTCGTTTCTAATAACCTTCCAAATTAGGTGCGCTGACTCGAATACAACGATTCTGAAAAGCCTGCCCCGGCGTTCGCTTTTGCTATGGCCTGATGCCGGAGTGGCCTTGAAAAGCCATTGGAGGCTTGTTACCATTTCCTCCCTTTTCCTTCTTCGACAAAAGCTGGCCGTTCATCCCACTCACTTCAAGCTGGCCGGCTACTACTGAAACCGTCCAAATTTTTTTTTTTTCCTTCAAGGAAACTTCCCGCCCATGGCCTATGTCCAGACATTTAAATTGCTCTTCCTTCTGACTCAACTCCCAAGCTCGTGTATGGGTGGGTGTAAGCATCTGCGCCTCTTATCATTTAGCGTGCGACGAAGCTTGAAACTAGCTGAACTATGGGATTTCTTGTCTAGATTTACGCGACGATCCTACCGCCAATAATGCCGTATCTCTGTTGAATCTTCCATTCGCGCGCTTTCCCGTCGGTCTACGGCCAACCGTTCTTTTCTTCTCTCGACATCCATATGACCTGCTTTACTTGATCACCGCGTCTCTTTCTACTCCACTTCGAAGCCGGTAAACTTTTCGCGACTCTGCGACAGATCTAGAGTCTCTGACTTGCAGAACACTCGGTCCGACATCCGTTCTTTCAGGAAATGAGCTCACGCATTCGTCACAATATTAAACTGCTCGCCTTCTTCATTGCGTCACTTGCTTTCTACGCGTTCTATGTACGAAAAGTCTCTTTAACGTTAGAGTCCTATGGACCACGTCAACGCGTCAACGCTCAGCGCTCTTCGGCGGTGGAGCCAGTTGGCCAGGTGATGAGCTGTACTCCGTCCTGCTTATAGACCCTCGCCCGGTCTTGCTGGCAATTTAACTACTGTAAATATCCTTGGAAACCCATTCAATATATAATTATTTTCGCTGAAGCCCAGCAACGAGCATAGGAAAAGTAAACGGTCTTTTACGGGGTTGAGGTGAGAATCATGACGTCGTGATGCGGGCCGAATCCGGGAAGCGTGCGCGCTTATAAGCCTGGGTCGCGTCTTTGGCTCTTCCTCCCACCATGTCCACCTTTATCGACCCAAAGAACATAGGCAAGCCTGCGCGGCCCCGGAGGCACGTCAGGACCTTACTGGTGCGTATATCGTCGCGCCATCGCCGTGTCCAGCGTGCTCAGCTTAATGTGCAGGGTATCTCCCCGAAACGGATGCGTCGGGCAAGGAGAAATGGCCCCGTGGCGAGGAAAAGGTGTGGAAGAACGCCATGCGCGATGTCGATACCGGTATGTTGCGCGTGGACGCTGTCTGGGCGTTGATGAAACTGACACTGACTTTGACTTTGACTTTGGGTAGAGGTCTCCTCGATTACCAAGTCCTTTGTGAATCATGTACAGACTTCGCTCGCCAGACAGCCATATAACCTTGGTGAGTACTCGGTTGGTTGTGGAACGTGTCGAGAGTCGCATCGTACTGCTTGGACATTCACGCGAAGGCAACAACTCGTTTTTCGTCAGGAATCGGATCCACTGGGAGCAGAATCTCGCGTTTCGGTTATACCTGATTCGCTCAGACGCTTGCCACAATCGGTCTAATCTCCTCTCGAGTGCAGACGCCCTCGTACTCGGTTTGGGATGTGTCAAGAGTCATCTCGTACTGCTGGCTCCACAGTGGACATTCATGCGCTTGGGGACCTTGCGACTCGCTTTTCATCACGAATCGGGTCTACTGGGAGCAGAATCTGGCGTTTCGGTTATACTACCTTTCGCGCAGGCGCTTGCCGGGATCGGTCTAATCTCTCTTTTATTTTGCCTTACCCAGGTCTATACTGCATACTCATGAACATTCACAGACAACCTTGGCGGGTACCAAGCCGCCGCACTCTCCGTCCGCGACAATCTTCTCGTCAACTGGAACGAGACATCGCTGCAATACACCCGCAAGGCGCCAAAGCGCGCGTACTACCTCTCCCTCGAGTTCCTCATGGGCCGCACCCTCGACAACGCGCTCCTCAATCTCGGCCTCAAGGACCAGTACACCCAAGGCGTGAAGCAGCTCGGCTTCAGCATGGAGGACATCCTCGACCAGGAGCGCGACGCCGCGCTCGGGAACGGCGGCCTCGGACGTCTCGCCGCGTGCTACCTCGATTCCAGCGCGAGTCAGGAGCTCCCGGTGTGGGGGTACGGCCTGCGCTACAAGTACGGCATCTTCCAGCAGCTCATCTCGCCTGAGGGCAACCAGCTCGAGGTACTTTCCCTTCCCCCTCTGCCGCAATTCATTCTAATGAACGCATCCCAGGCGCCCGACCCATGGCTCGATAACCAGAACCCGTGGGAGCTCCCGCGTCTCGACGTCGCGTACGAGGTGCGCTTCTACGGGCACGCGGACCGCCACAACGACGGGACGTCGCGCGCCACCTGGTCGGGCGGGCAGGAGGTGCTCGCGGTCGCGTACGACGTGATGATCCCGGGATGCTACACCAAGACGACGAACAACCTGCGCCTGTGGGAGAGCAAGCCCAAGCGCGGGTTCGACCTCAACTCGTTCAACGCGGGCAACTACGAGGGCGCCGTTGAGTCGAGCAACAGCGCCGCCGCGATCACGAGCGTGCTGTACCCGAACGATCATACGTCTTGTGCGTATTTCTTTTGCTCCACGTGAGGGTATATGCTGACGGGCTGCAGTCGGGAAGGAGCTCCGGCTCAAGCAGCAATAGTATGTGCTGGTTTGTAGTCTGGACAAGCGAATGCTGACTTTTCCCAGCTTCTGGACTGCAGCGAGTCTCGCGGACATCCTCCGTCGCTTCAAGAACATCGGCAAGCCCATCACCGAGTTCCCTGACTGTTCGTGCCCGTCCTCTTTCTCCACTACCTGCATGCTCACCCATCCATAGACGTCGCCATCCAGCTCAACGACGTGCGTCCCCGCCTCCAACTCCATTCACTCCATACACTGACTTGTCGCCCAGACCCACCCGACGCTCGCGATCCCCGAGCTGATGCGCATCCTCATCGACGAGGAGGACCAGCCGTGGGAGACCGCGTGGCAGATCGTCACCAACACCTTCTTCTACACAAACCACACCGTCCTCCCCGAGGCGCTCGAGAAGTGGCCCGTCCCGTTGCTCGAGCACCTCCTCCCGCGCCACCTGCAGATCATCTACGATATCAACTTGCAGTTCTTGCAGTGTGCGTATCCCAGTCTCTATCTCTACCGTGCGTTCGTCTGACTGACGCGTGTGCAGCGGTGGAGAAAAAGTTCCCTGGGGACCGCGACCGCCTCGGGCGCATGAGCTTGATCGAGGAGGGCTTCCCGAAGCAGGTGCGCATGGCGTTCCTCGCGTGCATTGGGAGCCGCAAGGTCAATGGTGTGGCGGAGGTGAGTTGTGGTCCATCTCTTATACCTATATACGCTAAGTGCCGCGCAGCTGCACAGCGACCTCGTCAAGACGACCATCCTCAAGGACTTTGTCGAGTTTGAGGGTATCAGCAAGTGCGTTTGTGCTATACTACTGAATAGGACGCAGCTCATCGATTCCACTCCAGATTCGGCAACGTCACCAACGGCAGTGCGTCCCTCATCCTTCATCCTTTCGTCTGTGCAGGTGCTGAGAGCCTTCGCAACTGCAGTTACACCCCGCCGCTGGCTCGACCAATGCAACCCCGAGCTCAGCGCGCTCATCTCGAGCACGCTCAAGATCGACAAGTCCGTGTGGCTGAAGGAGCTCACGAGGCTCGAGGGGCTGCTCCCATACGCGGAGGACGCAAAGTTCCGCGACGAGTGGGCCGCGATCAAGCAGCGCAACAAGGAGCGCCTCGCGCACCATGTGCAGACGACGCTCGGGCTTACGATCAACACGAACGCGATGTTCGATGTGCAGATTAAGCGGCTGCATGAGTATAAGGTGCGTTTGCTGCGAATTCACTGGTGCGTGGTGCTGATGAGGGTTGGGTAGCGTCAAACGCTGAATATCTTGGGTGTTATTCATGTGAGATCTCCCGTTGCTCTGTTGAAAGGAATGTGCTTACGCTCCGCTAGCGGTACCTCACGCTGAAGAGCATGAGCGCGGCGGAGAAGAAGAAGGTCAACCCGCGCGTCGTGTTCTTCGCGGGCAAGGCCGCCCCGGCGTACTACATCGCGAAGCTCGTGCGTGCCTCATCCTCCTTCTATTCCCGCCGACACTTACTCATTTGACTCCTGATATACAGACTATCCGCCTCATTGTGAACGTCGCGCGCGTCATCAACGCGGACCCAGACACGAAGGACCTGCTGTCGCTGTACTTCCTCCCGGATTACTCTGTGTCGCTCGCGGAGATCCTCATCCCCGCGTCGGACATTAGCCAGCACATCTCGACTGCGGGCACGGAGGCGTCGGGGACGTCGAATATGAAGTTCTGCCTGAACGGCGGGCTGCTGCTCGGCACGGTTGGTGCGTGCCTGGAGCTTTACTAGCTGAGCGAAACATTGACTGACGGTCTATCCGCAGATGGTGCGAATATCGAGATCGCGGAGGAGGTTGGGGAGAGCAATGTCTGTGCGTATTCGTGTCCTTCCTTGCGTCCTTGCCCGAATACTGACCCGGGTCGTCTTCGTATTAGTCTTCTTTGGCCACTTGACGCCGTAAGTCTGCCGTATGGCTTCAAATGCTAAGTGCTGACCGCGCGCTGCAGGGCCGTGGAGGACCTCCGCTACCAGCACACGTACCACCCCGTCCCGATCGAGGAGAAGTGCCCCGCGCTCGCGAACGTGCTCAACCAGATCTCCGCGGGCCTCTTCGACGACGCGAATGTGTACGAGCCGCTGCTCAACACTATCCGCCAGGGCGACTACTACCTCTTGTCTGATGACTTTGATTCCTGTGCGTGCCCTTCTACCGTGTATCCAGTTAAGTACTGATCTTTTGTGGCGCCAGATATCGCGGCGCTCGCGATGGTAGACGAGGCATACCTCGACCGGACCGAGTGGGTGAAGAAGTCCATCCGGACGAGCGCGAAGGTGCGTGTCAAGCCCCTTTTACCTTTTCTGCGTTTTTTCGATTGCTGAGCCGAGTTTTGTCGTAGATGGGTAAATTCAGCTCTGATAGGGCGATCAATGAGTATGCCGAGAGCTACTGGAACATCGAGGCGCTGCCCATCGTCTGATGCACGATGCGATGCACGCACGCATAAAGGTTACGCATACATACATGAAGTAAAATTAGGTGGCCGACCGGTGACTGTGGTACGGACTTTCAATCGTGTACAATTAGGTTTACGACTTTCAATATACGGGTCTGATACGTACGTTCACGACGCAGGACGACAGCACTTTCGATGTTCTCATGCAAGACAACTTTGAGACCGACGCGCAATCCATCGACACAGCCATACATATCAGGTGATCGCGATTTTCTTGTCCAAATCTGTCATCCATTGTCAAATGGATGATCCATGTCGTATTGTACTGGTGCCGGTTTTCTCATGTCCGCCGATACTATTAGTGGGACAGTGAGAGCTCTTGCCGTCACGGATACAGTCCTTGCGGTGTACTGCCCGGGTAACTAGGGTCGAAGCAATCTACCTGCACTGGGACTGATGATAATACAAGGGCTTACAAGGGCCAGCGCTGAGTCCCCACCGCTCGGTGACCTTGAGCGGTGACGCCCATCCCTCCGTCCTCCAACATGTCTTTCACTCACCAACTGCGGCTCGGTGGGTCGTACTCGCTGGACACCCACATTCGATTCCAGCCGCCGTTCAAAATTCGGGTCATGAAATTAACGAAACAATCGACGACGACACGGCTTTCATCCACAGAAAAGGATTCGGGACTGCAGGTTCCCCCGCCTTCTCCGATGAAGCCAACGACGGGAGTGGTGAGACAAGGAGCGGTCCGCGTAAAAGAGGACAGGGTTCATCCCAGAAATTGGTTCTCTAAAATCAGGTGGCTTGTGTTGTGCGAGAAGCAGTTGTCGTTGCATCCCTCCCAGGTTGGTCTCTTTTTCCGTTTGGAGACCCCAGCGGTTAATTTGCGGTCCATCCTGCACAGACGAAGGCTCTAAAAGCCTCCATCTTACTTTCCGATATCAAGAAACTTGAGCGCACGGACCGCATACCGTATGGCCTTGTACTTCAGACCAAGAATGGGCGGCGTTATCTGTTGAGCTTCGAGAGCGATAACGATTTATATGGTGGGTCCTATATAATTATAAGAGTCACATATGTATCGATCGACCTCTCCTTCCTTCTTAGACTGGCAGGACGACATATCTGTGCGTTCGATGGGTGTTGGTCTTCCATACAACTTCGTGCATGAGACGCATAGCACCTTCAATCCCTCAACTGGAGCAATAACGGTTCGCCGGTGCTTTTCCGCTCATCCTTCTCTGCTCACCTCATGGTAGGGTCTTCCCGAAGGATGGGACCAAGTCCTTTTCAATAAATTCGACCCTGGTGAGACCGAACCTCAGATATCCCTGGTCATAAGAGTGCCCGGATCGAACGTCCCATACGAATGGAGAGTCCAGTCGTGCGTGCTCCTTCTCTCTGCATTTCAGACGCCTGACATAGAAGGTCGTCAAGGTCAGCAGAGAAGATTCAAGATATTCTTACATCCGTCTGCAACAACATGGGCCTTCGAGCCGCTGAGAATGTACTCACTCTGGTTGGCGACCCCACACCTCTGGCTGGCAGCGTCGCCGATCTACTGGGCAAGCGCGAGCTCGAGATCGTAACGAGTGGAGCTACCCCAGCTCCAGCCCCAAGCGACTCGGACAAAATCTTCATACGCGTTAAAATAGATACTCTCGACAGTCGTCCTCATATTGCAACGACCATTCTAGTGTATGTTATTGTTTTCATGGCTCAACCGACGTTGACATCACCTCAATATATAGAACAAGGCAGATGGAGATACAGAATGTTCTACAGGTTGTATGTCGGAAAACCAAATTGGAAGCTTCACGTTACATGCTCATACTCGCCGACCGTGGAGAGGCTCTCGCATTGGATCGCACCGTCGCAGATCTCCAGGGAAACCGTGAATTGGTGTTGGTCGAACGCGCGCATACCCCACTCGACAGAGTAGCGGCTATCCCAATCGAAGAACGCGCGCATACCATACCCGACAGAGTAGCGGCTCTCCCAGTCGAAGAAACATCGCTACGCGTTAACCTCCGAATATCCCCTGATGAAACTTATCTCAGCACTGTTTCTGCGTACGTCTGCCGCCTTCGCTCCCGAGAATTGAACTCGAAACTGATTGTCTATCTAGCACTCCACAGATGCAATTACAAGACGTCCTCCAACGCGTCTGTTCGAAAATGAAATTCCAGGCCTCGGACTACGTGCTTGCTATCAGCGGCAGCGTGGAGCCTCTCGAAATGAATCTCACCGTAGCGAGTCTCGAGGCCAAACACGAACTGGTGTTGGTCAAACGCTCCTCTGCGGTCACGAGAAAAAGTCTCGTGGATCAACTTTAGACTACTCTGAAATTCATCTTGACAATGTTGCTGTGTACGTTGTCGCCTCAGCAATCCGAACAATGCTAATGTTCTACACCACTCCTCATATGCAGATCCATAATGTCCCGGAGCTTATCTGCTCTAAAACGAAGACCGAAACTCACTGTAGAGGATCTAGGGAAAACTGCGACTTGATGTTGGTCAAAGGATCCATCTCGAAGCAGCCTTGAAATGACGAGCGATGAAATGAAATGAAATAGTCTGTGTGTATTCATGTCAGAAGTGTATTTCCCTACGAATATCTGTCTCTTTGATCCCATGAGTTGTCTGCAACCCTGCTGCAATTGAGGCTGCCGAGCACTGAGGATATCCTAATTTTTTCATATGTGTCGTGACCCAGTCATATAGGAACAAACTGCGGGGATGTGCGGGGGTGGAGGGAAACCTGGTAAATGTCGCGTTTCCGTGTGTTAGGGTATATTCTCTGTCTGAACGGTTGGCCAAGCGCTGAGATAGTCTCCCAAGATCGATAAATTAACCCAGACGTGGAGGCGAAGAAGTTTTGAGCTGCACGACCAGAACGTTACATATCCTCCATGCCTCTCCGTTAAAAAAAATAGAATCGGACAAATCGAGTCCAGGGCCCGGATCCTCAATCGATATACGTCGGCGAAGATAAGTATACCCGAATAAATTGACCCAGCTGAATGAGAAGTTTATTTCAGAGACAGCTGATCCAACACTGATTTCCATCCCATCCATGTTCAGATTTCGGCCGGGATGATCATTTGCCATTTGATCCTTCCACGACGATGATATCGATTGCACCGACCTTCATGAATCAATGAGTGTATGTTGCTGCAGTTCGAGTTATTTCTTCTGACGCTAAAATAATGTGAATAGCGTCGCCGCGATACGTCAAAACAGACTCAGTGCTGCGGATCCAAGCGGACCGAATTAGTGTAAGTATGGCCTCTCGTTACTGAAGATCTTACAAGGTTGGAGATCCAAGCCGCTCCTTACCGAATTCTTACATACAGCTGACAGCGGCAGTTTTATGCGCTGGAGCGCTCAAGAATCCTGTGTTGGTGCTATTGGGAACATTGCACCGACGTTGGAGCACAATGGCGGATTTCAGCGTTGGAAAGCATGATTTAATTGCTGTTGACTTTTGGAAACACCGGCCTCGAAAATGACGTGGGAATAGTTTGTGTTCCAGATACTAATTGTCCCTGTCTCTTCAACTGACGTTCTACAGCCCATGAACGGGAATCCTAACAGCAGTTCAATACGCACTGCCATGACGGTCAATGGTTGCCGCTGCGGCAAGTAACTATGGCGAAGAGCTGTAGCACGGGCGCTCAATAGAGAACATATGACTCTCTCGGTAACTTTATATATCGACAACCGTCGCTTGCTCTTAGATCATGTCTTCGCGTCCGACCCTGCAGGCTCTCGATGAGCTCCCACCATCCAGGATTTGTTCATTCAATGTGGATATGCGATTTCGACTCAATGTCGATATCCGCTTGACTCGATCAGGGAAACGGCGACCCCAAGCCCCACCGCCGCCTTACTCCGAATCCAAGAACATGGTCATTAAATCTGGAAGCGATCTTAAAGAGTCGGTGGTGAGACAAGGTCCTGTCCGTGTGAGAGAATATGGGGCGTATATGCAAGGCTGGGTCTTGATGAATTGGCTTGTTTTGACCGACAATCATTTGGCGCTGCATGTTTCTGCGGTATGTAGAACCGAACCTGGTACGGATGTAACCGATTTTTAATCTGTCTTTCCCACAGAGCAAGGCTCCGCGAGCTATTATACCCTTGACATCTATCGACGAACTTGAACGCACGGAGCTCGAACCACATTCTATCATTTTGGAGACAATAGGAAACAAGAAATATGTTTTAAAGTTCAAGAACGATGATGATTTATATGGTACGTTACTCATCAACTACCGAGGCACTTTGTATAATTCAACTCGATATAGGCTGGAAGGATGCGATTTCCGATCGTTTCACAGGCTTCAGCGATCCGGATCTAAAGAGTTTCAGACACATTATCCACGTTGGGGTGAATCCAGTCAATAAGACCTATATTGTGCGCTGTCCCTTCATTGATGCAAATTTCTCGCTGAACCGTTCTAGGGTCTTCCTCCGGAGTGGGCTAAACTGATGTCCTATTTGCTGCCTCGGAAGAAGCATGAGCCCATATTTTCACGACTATCGCCGAGCGTACCAATGGAAATCCGTGTCGAAAGAATCGTGCTCCGGGTCAAAATCAACACTTCGAAGGATCCGGGCCATGTATCTACTGCTCTGCCTGTGTAAGACTCCTCATTTAAAATTTTTAATGTAAATTTAACGCCTGTCTAGACACCCAGATATGCTCCTGCGGGATGTCCTCGATCGTGTTTGCCAGAAGACGAAACTTGAACTAACAGAGTGCACACTTGCATTGGCTAAGGACAGCACACCTCTTGATATGGAGGATACCGTTGCAGATCTGGGGAATGAACGCCACCTTGTGCTGATCACTCCCAAGGGCTGGTCCCTGATTTGACAGTCAAGATTTTGTTCCTACATACCGTTGTTCAAGTGCCATGTTTTCGCTGTTGAAGTTTATATCATGGTCTCAACGAGCATACGAATGCGATTCATAACATTCAAACAATCAACTAGACAACCCCGACCTTGGGAGCGGGGAATGGATGGTCTTTACCTCGCACAATCTTCGACATGGCATGAGCCAATGAGGAGGACTGTCCTTCAGCCCGCACGGGTGAATATTCACAGTACTTCCACCCCGGCAATCGCGCCGCCTGACGCGCGGATTTCGCGCGCCGGACCTGCCGAGATACCGTCGCACCGCCTCTGTGCCGAAGTTCACATAACAGCCTGAGGGTGGGCGGGGACCGCCTGGTCTCCGGCCGGGCGACCGAAGTGCCTTTCTCCACGTGGCCCTGTCGAGTTCCGGTGAAAGGTTCAGTCGGATGGCGCCTGGCGGCGGATCTCGGATTGGGAAGGGAGAGGAGATTTCGATTGCACGACGGCGGGGGGTCTGAGTCTGGGATTGGGATTTGCTGCGAGAAAGGGTTGGTATTCGCCACGAGCGCGGTGATGGGTCTGTCCCTTCATATTTGCGGGGTAGAGGCGGGTGGGGCTCGAAGCCGGCTTTGTCGCCTGAGGGGAACGGCGCAGATATCTCCATGTACGGCTCTGTTGGTATACGCCGATTCGGAGGACGATGAAGCTTCCGAGGGACGTGCGGTGGGTCGCGCTGAGAGGAGTTAAGTCCCGATGATAGGTGAAGGAATTTTCCGACAGCCTTCGCGGAAGACTGGGCTGCATCGGAGATTTTCTTGGCAGTTTTCTTTGCGTGCGTCCTCCTATACAACTTCAGGACAAGAATAGGAGGTGAAGTTGGATTTGAGTGTCGACGTGTACGAGGCTGAGGTGGGAGGAACGCAAATCGTCGAGGGTCGTCACGAGCGTCAGGATAATCAGAAGCGTCCGTTGACGAGCTAGGAGCTGAGGACTTGACGGAATAAACGCTGGACGACTGAAGCGAGAAAGGGTATTCCGAGGGGGTCGCTGCGCTGAGTGTCCAGTGAGAAGACGGGCCAGCCGTCATCTAATCCACAAGGTGAATAAGACTCCACGAAAGGTTGATCCCCGGAGGGACAAACCTCTTCAGATCCAGGTGTCACGCTCTCGTATGACCCTAAGCTCAAGCGCAGTTGCTCAGCATTAAGTCGTGAGATTCCCCGGTTTGCGGGCATCGGGGGGCATAAAAGATGTTGAAGCGTGCAAAAAGAAGGGGGATTCGGGCGTCCAGCGTCCGGCTCAGATCAGGGACGTTAGCGCCGTCAAGACCTAAGTATGATCAGCCAGCGAGTAAGTTTCTCTGGAGACCAGCTATGAATAGCAAGCAATATCCTAGGCAGCACAATCCGGTGTCGGAAGTCATGGTGAGAGTGAAAGCCATTCAAGGCCGGATCACCTACAAACTAACCCCTTTTGTTCCTGATCAGTACGTTGAACAACCAAACAAGTAATTATAACCAACAAACCAACATTCTAGTACAACCATGGTGTTTATATTCCGAAACGTCTATGACCATGTAACAACAAGTAACCAACCCGGGACCCTCTAGTAAACGTCATCCTCCGTCTCCACGAACCGTTTATACGGCGTGAGTTCAACCAACTGCTCCGAAAACTCGCGGTACCGCTGAATCGTGGCCATCCTCGACTCGCCTGCCATGGTGGCTGACAACGGTTGGGGCAGGACGGGCCGCGTGGGGAACGGGGCCTCTCTCCCGCGCTGGATAGTTGGAATGGGTTGATTGTACAGCTCATACGGCGACGTGGCGCTCGCAGCAAGCGCAAGCGCCTCCGGCAACGACGAGTAGGAGCTGCTGGGCCGGAGCCGGGGGAATGCAGGCTCCAATCTGTCGAAGACCATGCTACGCCGCAGCGTCCTGGAGATGGAGAGCGGATATATGCCCATGGGTGTCGTCATTGAGGTGACGTCCGAGAAGCGGCGCGCTGAATGGAGCGGGCCCGGCGTGGGATTGTCGATGGTAGAGACGAAGACAAACGGGGTTGCGGGGCCAGGCGTTGGAGCGGTGCCCTCTCCTTCGGTGACGAGAATGAACGGGGAGGAAGGAAGGGATGAAGCAAGGCGCGGCGAGGATTCGTCGTCGACGAGGTTCAGCGCGCGCGGCCTGGCTCTGGAAAACCGTCGCTTTGTAAGGCTCATTGAACGAAAGAGGGTTCGAGGAAGCGCAAGGGTAATGTTCTCGGTATCTTCAGTCTGCATCTCCGCTGCGGCACTGACGATCTGGCGGAAGCTGTTGGGTGGAACCTGCCGGAAGCTGCTGGGTGGAGCCAAAGGCACACCATTGTCGACGGAGGGATTGTAAATACGGGGGGTCAAAGCCGAGACCTCGTGCCATTGTTGGAGGTCGGCGTCGGCGTTGTCTGTGCCTTCGATGGGGGACTTTGGCCGCTTACGAAATAAAGATTTCGCCTTTGCAACGGAGGAGGAAGACATCGTGCGACTGAGTGTGAGTCTCGGTCTCTCCCGGATTGTAGGCAGTGGCGGGAGGGCCTTAGTCGGGGCCTCCGCCGGTACGGGGGAGGATCTGGTGGGCTGAAGGCTGAAGGCAGCGCGCACCCTCGATCTTTTTGGAGAACTCGAGGCCGACTGGTATCCTTCGTCGGTCTCGTATCCATCACCAGAGGGCGAACTGGTAGGAGAAGAGCTGGATTTCGATTTAGAAGAACGAGATCGGATGATTTTTGGGGAGAAATTCAGTCCAAAAGACTTGGAAGATGACGGCGGCCTGCTCGTGTCATTCTTCGCCTCGACCTCGACCTCCGTGTTCACTTCCTTTCTCCCCGCACGCTGAAAACCATGCCCGCGTTCAGAACCGTTGACGAATCTGACAGTCTCTCGAGGCGAGCGCAAGGCGACCTCGTCCGGATCTGGTAGGACATAGCTGGGATCGGTGAACATCCACTCCGCGACGCGACTGTTAGAGTCCAATGCGCCAAGCTCAAGGAAGACGTCGTATACAGAGGCGCGGATGGAGTTTGAATCTCTATTGGAGTATGGAGATTGCGCCATGGTCGAGGGAGAAAGCCAAGTCGTGGAGAACAAAGGATGGGAAAACACGCATACGACATGCAGACATCAGAGGCATGAGGTCACCGCGGTTTCCTTGACGATTTCCAGCTCATAATTGTTCCGCTAGCAAGAAGGATAGAATAGGATAAGAAATGAATGCAACGACAAAGCCGCACAAGATGGTTGCAAGAGCCAAACGAAAAAAAAAAAAGCTTGTTCCACGTGGCTATGAACCTAAATAGTACTTTAACCGATCTAGGTATGTAAAGCCTCCGTGTTTTTAAAATATGCGTAAAGCCACAAAGCGACGCGCATGAGAAGCCGGCATTAGGTCTCGGAGAAATGAGGCGGGATTCTATACATATATACATGCAACGCAGTTTTCAAAATTCAAGTCCAGGTTTTTGTTGGTCCTGAATTTAGCTAGCAATCTAACCCTCGATCGGTCTCACACAACAGCGGTCGGAATTATGAGGAACATATAAGCTACCTCACCTCACCTCTCAACGGCGCATGTATGCATATAGATGCATCGACGGAAATCAACGGGGCTTTTATATTGAATCGCCGATTTGCCCGAGTCGCCGCGGAATATCGAAGACCGATGCTTAACATCAGGGAAAGGGTGCGTAACATTCACCGTTCAATTATAACGAGGTTCCAAAGAAAGAGAGAATAAAGCTTTTTAACTCACGAGAGGGAATTCGTTCTTTTGCATCCGGCCCCAACCCCCCAGAACGCCATCCGTCAAGGCAAAATGTGGCGAAAACAGGTACGGACCTAGGAAGGAGCGTCAGCGATCGGTTTACTGCAGTAGTGGGTTCGAAGGGAAAGGAAAGGGTTCAGCTACATAAAATGTAGAGAATATTTAACTCTTTGTGCAACGAGCACTCGTAGTCTAATTAAGGTGTAATCATGACAGAGAGAGCTGGAGGTGAGAAGAAGGAAACTGTACTTACACAGGCTGGGGCGCTGGCCAGTGGCCACTAGCACGCCAGTGAAAAGAAAAAAAACTCGATGGCCAGGACACGGTACTAAGGCTGAAAAAAGACCGAGCGGTGAAGATTCGGAGCTCTAGAATGTCAATGAACTGAAGTGCGTCGCATGAGAGTACAGAACGAGCTTCAATGGATGCATGAGCGAAGTAGATGGAGGAAGAGGACAAAACTGTAAAGGTACAGCCACGCATCAGTGATTGATTGATCATCACTCGCACGGGCCTTCGAACCACTCAGTTGATGCCTAGCAGTTGAACAAGAGGCGAGTTGTTTTACCACGCTGGGATTCTCATTTCAAACCATAAGGACACTGAACCAAATGGCGGATCTTAAAGCTGCTCGGTCCAAGAATATTAATGAGTGCACAGCGACGATGATCTAGCCCCTGGAAGGCGGCGACAAGGATTTAGTTTCTCAACCGTCATGATCATTAATTGGTATCTTTTTGACTCTTGTTCCTTTGTTAGCAAGAAAGAAAGAAAGCGAGGACCGTTGGCACGTAGAGCACAGTCTCGCACTGCGAGTATGCAAAGTTAGTGGCACGGTGCACATAACCGCTGTAAAAGCGATAGGGCGGCCCGCGGGTGTCTGGCTTCGAAGGCGGGCACCACAGTCAAGAGGATATATACCCAAAGATAGTGAAAGCTATTCCATTTCCGCACCCAAAGAAATACGGACGCGTCGGATTCTTCAGGACAATGCCGGCTTGTTCGAAATCTCAAAGCTCATAGTAGATATGACTGGTGCAACTTGAAGTTCTTAAGAAAGTGATGGATCCGGAGTTGTTTCGAAATCTCAGGCTGTAGCTCTTATGGGACCAGTTCTAAATTTTACCTTTGTCGCATCGTCGGCGCCCTGCCAGTGTGTCTTGCATGAAAGTCAGAAGATTCACTGTGAGGTCCTCTTCGTGGAAAATTCCCTGATCCCCGCGGTGTTAATGCACAATTCAAGCATGCAATTTCAACAACTAAACGACGCGCTTACAACAAAGCCAGGTCTCTCGATCGGACGATCGCTTAATAAACGAAATTATGCGGGACTGCAAGCAAGTTGTCGAGGAGGACGGAGGGATCTTGCCGGAGGATGAAGAAGATTCGTAAAACCCCTCAAAGAAAATACACTATGATACAGTTTGATACAGGACGTGATCTATGCCGAAACCTCAGTTTTCCCAAATCGAACCCACAAACCTCCCTGGACGTATATCAGACGCATTCGGGAGAAGATTGCAGCAGACAAACCTTGATGTACAGCGTTAACGCGGCCGCCGGCCAGATCTTCTCGACCGCCTGCCGTCCTTTCCGGGATTTCCACTCCGGCGGGGGTATCGAGCCCGCGGGCTGGAACTCGGGCGCCAACGTGAACGTATCGAATTCTTGTAACAGCCGTACAAGGAAGTAAGACGCCTCGTTGTACGCGTAGTTTTGGCCCAGGCACTGAATCAAGAACCCTTTTTTAACGCGCGCCAAAGACAAATGAACGGGTGGAATGCTCACGATACGGGGCCCAGCGCTAAATGGGGCGTACATAGTAGGGTTGGAGACGAACTTTGAGATGCGATCGGGATGGAGCCAGCGTTCAGGGTCGAAGACGTCGGCGTCTGGGCCCCATAGCGCTGGGTTGCGTTGCATCAGGAGAGGCAGGTACATTATCGTGGTCGAGCCGGGCATGTAGAACGGCCGCGGGTCATCGTTGGCATACGAAATGTCGGACGGAGGAAGCGTGCATGCTTCAGCGCGCGATTCCCGGACGTTTAAGGGACTGGCGGGTACAGACGGAGGACTTCGTTTATTACCGCGCGCACTATGAACATATATGAGCCGGATTCAACCACGAGTATGCACGACATGAACATACTGTATTTCATGTTCCTGATGCTGTCGTAAGTCGGGGCTCCGTGAGGACCGCAGTGCTCCAGGACCTCGGCCCGGAGTTTTCTCGCCATATCGGGATAGATAGCCATAAAATAAGTCACGAAGGTTAGCAGACAAGCCGTCTGATAAATTCCATGTCAAGATCGAGTCGGAAGCAGAGCAGACGAAACGCACTGTATCCCTCGAGGCCAATAATACACTGAGTAGTTGATCACGGATGAGCACAGGATCTGTTGGATCGATTGCGATGAGCGAAAATAAAATACAGAGACAAGGAGAAACCACCATCGGTACTGTCTGCAAGATGCTGCATAAACGTCTTATCTGCGACCGGGCTGTCGATGCCAGCTTTCTGCGCCCTGCGTTTATCATCCACCGCCCGTCTCACAAGAGGATCCAGCCAACTGATCCCAACTGAGTTCAATTCGCCAAATGAATAGATCAAACAACATACGCTTGGATGACGGATGCGTTGTCCTCGTTTTTATCCTTGAATAGCTCAAACAAGGGCCATAAATACCCTATACGCCCACGATCGGTAATAATTTGTTGCGCCATCTCAAACGCCTTGGCAAAAGCACCCCAGCTGTCGTGTGTTGCGGATCCTTTGGGTCCCATTTCGGTCTTGCCCGGAATTGGAAGTGATCCCCCGAGCGTCTCCAGGTCGGTGCCAAACAGGAACTCCGACGCCGCGTCAAGCGTAAGGCGCGAGAACATATCCTGGGCCTCGCACGGTTGGCCGAGGACAGAAAGCGAGGAGATGAGGTTCAAAGCTCTCCTCGTATATGTTTCGAAGATGTCGAAATCGGAGATGCGGTCACGGGCAAAAAATGGGCGGGCGACGTTTCGGTGCTGAATAACATCAGTCTACGGGCTTCGTTGAGACCGGGAGGCGAGCGAACCATTTTCCACATCTACAGTTAGGTCAGAAAAAATCGTTCCTGTTGTATAGGGAGTTTTTTTACCTCGTCATCCCGATTAAATATGCCCTGCTCAAGCATAAATTTGTGCCGGACCAGAGCAATAATTTGGGCATACCTGGCCGAGGAATGTTTCCCTGAGTCGAAAGGTCAGAGTTCATGAACTGAAAAATGGCCAGTTAACTCACATGCGCTCTTTCTGGGAATGGCCTCTCCAGAAATGACCTGGAACGCCTCATCTGAATGACAGCAGAGCAGTTGCGGCAAGAAATACGTACCAAATCCGGTAGACAAAACAAATTTGGAGTGCTGTTGATCCATAGTTATGATCTAAATCAACCGTTTAGAAAAGATCTTATATGCGATGTCGGCCAGTCGAGATCATATGGCAGTTCACGCGGCAGCCGTGGATACTCACATTGTCTACCCACAAAATCCGGGTATTGAGTGTCGTGCATTGATACTCTTCAAAGAGTTGTAGATAGACGTCCAAAACATAGCTGGTCTTGAAGGCCTTCACCATTCGGAAGAGAACATCGATATTTCCGGGCCACTTGCCCACCACCTGTCGAATAGGCTGAGCCCCAAACTGTCGGGCCGTTCTTGCGTGTGCTAGATTCGAGAGTACACCCTTAACCACAGCCCATGAAATCAGGAACGCGAGATAGACTGGTATGGAAATAATTGGTCCCAGATGAATGGCCAGAAACTTGAGAGCGAGCCACAAGGATGCGGAGGGGAGAACGATGGCACGACCTATGTCGAGTAAAAGACGGAGACGGTAGCAGCCTGGCTTCATCTGAGGGACGGGAGGGAAATCATGGCAAGAACAATCCGGCTTTATACAGACCGTGAACGTGGAAGGCACCGAGTTTTCCTGTTGGAAGGAGAAGCGCTGATATTCCCTTTAGGAAGTCGGCAAACTGATGCCATCATCGGTGTGTCTTGCGACCGACCTGCCACTCTCCTCCTCTGCGCCCGTTGTTCCGATCCATATGTTCAACATATGCTGGTTCCCCTTGGGTAAATCTATTCCGCATTTCTTTTCTCCGCCCTGAACCTAACCAAATGAGCGCCCACGAGATTCTTCGGCGTCAAAAATCCCTTGAAGAGCTTCCTTTCCCGCCAGCTCCTTTTCACCGAGACTAATTCTCTGTCGTAGATACGTTGTGGGCGGCGTGGGTCAGAATGACCGTCGCCGTTCGGGGGATCCGACCGTCCGAACAAACACCCTTACCTCCATGAAAACAATCACTCGCTCTGACACTCGCGTGGACTGGGAATCCCACATACACCGGAAACTCAGCGGAAACTCTCGGTCCGGCCAATATCGATTGCTTGGATGCTACACTCCGACTGTACAGTCGTTTTCCACTCGTATCTGGATCCCTTGAGTCAAATATTCTGCCGCAATAATTGGACTCCTTGCGTCAAACTTTCCGCCGCAATAATTGCGAGATAAGAATTTGGCATACTGATCACCACCTACCCACGTCCAACGCATCCATCTTCGCTTCCAGTATCTCGTGTTGTCATTGAAATATGGGCCGACTTTCTAACTATAGACATCGACGTCGGGACCGGTTCCCAGCCGTGACGGATGTGGATTTCTATCGGACGGATGCTCCTCGGGCAACCACCTTGCGTGCGGCGTCCACACCTGGTGAAGGAGACCGGGTGCTTTAATTTAGCATTGGGCACGCCGCGCCAAGAAGACTGATACCAATCTGGCTGTGGAGATGATCTTCAGCGCCTAGCTACAGGACTATATAGAGGTGTTATGACCATTGGGTGTGAGTCTGGCCTTGAGGGCTCTCGAATCGCAGATTTTCCAGAACTGGAGTCCCCATGACGTGCTCAGGCCCTGGCGCAAGCGGAACTTGTTTTCCTCCGACCGTAGAACCAAGTAGACTCTCCCACTTGTGCGGTTCGGGGACCTCGGCATACTTTTCAGCAAGCCGTCGCAAGTCAAAATCTCTTCACACTGATTACATTTGAGCTGCATTTTTTCTTACGAGGATTAGACTGTTGACGCAAGCGTTCCTGGTTTTCTGTCAAGCTCGATTTAGACTGATGCCTAGATGCCGGAACAGGTAGGAAGCCGGTGGGACTACATATTAGCCTGGGGGACCTCTACGGGTAAATAAGGACCGCCAAAGACTTGTTCTCCTCACCCTTCATTCAAGCATCTCATTCCCTGACAGCGGGAGGTGATATGTATACTGATTCAAAGTATCAGGATACCTAGGCACCCGAACTAAATATACGAGCTGAGTTCATTCGGCGCCGATTGCGACAACCTCGAAGCTGATTACTGACAAATCACCGAGCTCAATGCCCGGGATTTTCACAGGCCGACTCCCAATGGGAATACAGCCAAACATAAACCTGCGCGAAATGGGCTGACAGACACTCTCGGCAAAAGAAAAAATGACAGAAAAGGTAGTACCCATATTGAGCAAGGCATGTGAATAACCTGAGTCACACTCATTCAATACAGCTTAAAGGTGGGAGCAGTTGGATGTGCGATTCAGTCGGCGCCCACTGTATCGATGCTTACACGTCCCCAGGACTCAATCACCGCGATCCGCTTAGAATCGGTGGTGTGTACATTATCCACGGTAAGAAGGTGGGCGAAACAGAAACAGAAACACTTCATCATGACGAACGAGTCCCGCCGATTTTCAAGCAGATCTCCGGCCGAGAACCCTGGCCAGGATACACTACAAGATGGTGTAATTATATCTTGAAACATGCACATCCACACTTCTCAACATGCATCGGCGGCGGCGCCTCGACGGAGCGTCCGCTGACAAGCGCAACCCGCTATCCATATGCACTACCAAGTCTGGTGCGACCGCCTGGTACTCGAAGTCGCGTATCATGTGTACATTCTGCCGCTTCATCGTCGAGAGCGACGGACGGACTGACCGCAGACTTATCGATGATCACCGTCGAAGTCGCCGTACGCCTGGATCCCGCATTTTTATATTTTTATAAATCCCCTGCCGAGTTGGGCCTTGGGACGCGAACTTGCTCTGCGAGGTGCCTTGGATCGCGCTCCGCACCTCTCGGCGCGCGTCCCAGTTCTGACGGTGGTTTCGGGGGTGCGGCTGCGACTCGACTTCTTCCGAAGCTGTGGAAAGATTTTCTCGTCTCTCGCGAAATGTCGTCCCTTGTTCTGACAGCTCGCAGGTAGACGTAAATAAGGGGCAGAATAGCGACTGACGCTGACGAGGGGCTGACGACCGCCGCGGCAATAGCCGCGTCGCACTAAACTTCTTCCGTGAAACAGGCGTCCCGTCATCCGATCTGGAGACGGTGCATAAGTTTTTCAACTGGCTTCCCAACAACATCTTCATGATGATACCGTCCAAATAAAACTCCAAACCGTCCTGGTTAATGACCTAGAGTGTGTGTTCCGCCCGCCGGAGATATGCCCTGATATCCTAAAATTGATTCACCGGTGGTGTGGACGGACGTATTAATGCGCCGACGGTTTTTTCGTCGATGACCAAGATGCCTGCCGTCTGAAGAAGGGGATGAAAGAAAATTCAAATCGCAGAGCCTCGATTCGATTTATTGTCTCGGATAGTGCTTCGGCAACGTATTGCTGAAGGAGATTTTAGTTCAGTGAAATTCGCGGAGACTGTCCCGTTTATCAACAGGCTCCCGTCATAATTAGCGTGGGCGCAATAGTCCTTGGCGCCACCGTCATATACGGTTCACAAGAACCGCGTAAGCCAGTCCGGGAGAGAAAGAAAGAAAGACACAAAAAACAACCCATCTAGGGGTGGGGCCCACAGCCAACGAGAAGAGGGAGACCAGCAAGCGTACAAAATGGCCGGCCACTGGGGCAATGGCGACTATCTGTCCGTAATGATCACGGACAGCGATTACTTTCACGTTGCTTCCAACAGATGAGGTTCCGGATTTGGTGAAGCCCCGGTGGTCCTATACGATCTGGCGGATTATCAGCGTTCAAACGAGTTAAGTATTTGTACGAGAAAAGGGAGAAATAGGAAATCATCTCCAGTTCACAGTAAACTCAAGGCGAGACAGAGTTCAGATTCCGAAGTCAATGAAAGTGTAGGATGGAGCGCCCAAAATTGAAAAATCATATGCGTGTAGGAAACGGAAAGGATACATGGTATATTCAACCACTACGAGAGAATGGTCACTATAAGCAGGTGAGCGGAAATCAGACGAAAGAAATGCTGAACGCACCGAGCGAGTTACTCTAGATGTCCGAGGATTCCCTCAAATCCTACCCCGTCGCGTCACTCGTCACCGGAGAAGAGAATCTGATAATCGAGGGAAATGCCTCGCGGTATGTATACTGGGCCACTCCGCCTGTCATATCTGTGACACACAGGTCCTGTGGCTTGCAGCCCGATTTCGAGATAAATGAGGCAAGCGAATCAATAGGTGTCGGCCCAAGGAATCGCTCGGGGATTTCGAGAGTGTGAAGAGCAGGGAGGATGAAGGTCTCGAGATAAGGTTCTACCTGGCCTCCAATTGGGTCCTTGATGATCAACGTTTCCAAGGATAGAACCGTAATATCTGGAGGGAAAGGGTCGTGACCAAAGTAGCAGACGCGCAACTCGCAATACACTAGGTTGGATGTCTGCTGTAAAAGTGGGACGCATTCCTGCGGTTCTACCCTGGTCAAAGTCAGCGAAGTCAATTGCGCCCATGGTAATATGACAATCAAAGCAGCAGTATCATCGAGAATGGCCGTGCGTAACAGGGCGCCTCGCGAAATGCAATCACGGTAGTAGGTGGCTCCGAGTCATCGTCATTAATGCCAAGCGACAGCTCCAGGTGTCGGAGTAGAAGCATCGGGCCTTCAATGGTGGGTAGATGGGATTGAAAAATGCGAAGTGTCAGGTACTCCCAGCGTGCGCTGTGAGGAGTGACTGGGAAAGGGCTTCCGATACTCGAACCTCATCATCATCATACTCATCTTCGTCAAAATGCTCTGCATATTGATCCAGTTGAATGGAAAGCGGGCAACAACCGGATCTGCTGAGTAGATTGGATATATGGGCTCTTCGTTTGAGGGGAACGCCGCTCGAAGATAATGATACGGCCTTCCATAAGGCGGGAGTGGCCAGCGATATTTCTCGCCATCTTCGACAGATTTGGGTCAGAAGAGTTGGTGAGAGAATTCCCGTGGACGGTGGGCAAGGGGATAGACGGGGAGGAAGTGGATGAAGATCTCCGATATGATCTCGTTCGGCAATGTCAAGACTGGGTACCGGTGAGGGACTTCGATATCTGCAGCGCGAGCACGATCTGTAGCAAGCGTGCTGAGCATGATGCCACACGGTCAGATAAGAAGTGGCAGTCTGTGGTTTACCGAGGTTCAGATAGAGATACGACTTCCGTTGGATTTACTCACTAGTTGTGTCCCAAACGTCCTCGATATGGCCGCGTTTGTTCGAGAAGCGTGTAAGGAAGCGTGTCTGGTTGTCGGCACTTCTGAGGAGAATGGAAGCGCATGCTCAGAGACGCAGAAGGACGGAGATGGACCACTTGGACCTGTAGATGCTGTGTTCGAGGGTGTCGGGTTTGGCGAACTTCGGAGTCGGTGGCAAGAGGTGTGGCACTGCCACTGATGTGCGCTCTTGTCAGATCCTTTCATCGCGCGCGAATGGCAGACTAGGCCAGACTCAGGGACTGTACAGTGAGTCAATATTGCTGAAGCGATATAGTGGATTTCGATGTAGCATTCCTCCTTCGTGCTTCAAGTTCCCAGCCAATTCACGGTCTTCGGCTTTCTAAAGAACAACGTCCGGCGCCTATGTGGCAGATTCTGCTCGCATAGCAGATATTATTGAGGTCGAGATACAGAAAATAGAGATCTCCTTCCGATCCGAGGAGGAGCTAATACGGGCACGACTCGACTCTCATAAGTACCCAATCTTGACCTTGCCGAACGAAATCGTCTCCGAAATCTTCATTCATTTCCTCCCCGTCTACCCCCTTTATCGGGAATCTACTCGCCTACGGTTTTAACCCACATCTGTCGCAAGTCGAGAGAAATAGCTCTCGCCACTCCCGCCCTCTGGCGGGCAATAGCGGTGGACTTGATATTGTATGACAGTCAGCGAAGCACAAGTTGATGTGGTGGAGTCTTGGCTTCGTAGATCTGGTTGTTGCCCCTTTCCATTCGAATGGATGATCAAATCTATCGGGGTGGAATACGCGTGGACAAAATCCTCAAAACAATCCTTACTCGGCGCTCACGGTGGGAACACATCAAGTTGGTATTTGACCTATCCTATCTCCTCGACCTCGGGGGGTCGATGCCTCTACTGCGCGAGCTAGAAATTCGGATCCGTGACCTTGATGTACCATCGGTTCGCGTCGAATTACAGGAGGTTCCTCGACTCCGTGCGGTCACCCTATGGGATTTCCCTTATCCCACCGGCTTTTTACCATGGTCCCAACTGATATCGCTCACCTTGGTGGCCGAAGAATCACATGAATGTACTCCGGTGTTGGCGCAAACCGTCAACCTCGTGTACTTCAAGCTCGTCATCTATGCGGAATATGAGCAGTTCGATTTGCCCGACATACGTCTTCCTTTCTTGGAGTCGTTGATTTTCGTGCAGTTGGATGTAGAGGACGTACCACCCACTCGATATCTCGGCACTTTCATCGTTCCGGCTCTCCGCCAGCTTCAAGTTCCAGAAAGTTTTATCAGGGGAGATTCTTTACGGAGATTCGCCTCAAAATCCGGATGCCAACTTCGAGAAGTTTATATCACGGGTAAAAAAACAATACCCGAGGAGGTTTGGAATCAGGATTTCCCCACCTTGACGTTTTTGTTCAACGAGGACCTGATTGACTGGTATAGCATGGGGGCGCAGGATGACATGTTTGGAACACTGAAAGGCATTTGAACCCGATTACATACTCAATGTATGTGTCTTCCGTGCTTCTCTCCGGCCACCTCACCTATGCTCATAATCGTAGACATTCGTCTTTGCTCATAACTTTTTCACGTCTGCATGTTCTGCATTCTTGTGCACTCTGTCCGTATTTCCTGCTCTCAAAACCTCCTTGATCAATTTATTGTTTTGAAAACTGATTCGTCTGACGCTTCAATTCCTGCCAGTCGACTTGAGATCGCGCTCACCACTCCTCGTGCATCGTATATTATGGTTTTCTAAAATTTCAATTCGGATTCATGCCAGTCACTCGTACTCGGATATCAACATATGAGGATGCAAAGCGGTCTTGACGTTGACGAGCACAACCTCTTACGAACCCCGCCTTGGCGAACCTGCATCGGGTGGAGCCTTCGGGTATGTGGCCCGCAGGGCGGACATCGGCGGTGCCTCCGCGCGCGTCACGCGTGCGACGCTTCGGAAGCATGGGCCACCACTTCGACCTGCAGCCGCTCGAGGCGGTGCATGCCGAGACAGACGCCGCTCAGTGGATGGACCGGAGCGAGGACGCGAAAAAGTGTCTGCAGGAGATGGTCATGGAACTCGACGCTTCCGAGTCTCGCTGGTGCTCACTGCTGAACGAACTCCATTATTCAAATCAACCGCGTCGGCTCGAAATCATAATTTGGGATAACCGGGAGTACGCGCGGTCCAGATCTTTTACGAAAACAGAGTACTGTAATGCAGTATATAATTGCTGTCAATTCCAGAATACAGATATTCTGGGTCCTACTGGTTGACTTCCCGTAAGCATTGATACTTTCCGGGGATTATCTGAGGGGTGCCAACGATGTTGGCATCCACGATTTAGTTCTAACATTTATTCGCTGTGGTTCCCGTAAGAATATTCATACATAATTATATTGCTGGATCTCTTGTTGAGCTTGTGTACAAGGATGTGGAAGAGCGCGTTGAACTCAAGAACTTCACAGCTGTGTTCCTCGAGGTCATATATACATGCATACGCCGCGGCCATACTACATGTTAACTTTACAAATACATTGAGCGAAAACGCTCCGAGTAACTGAGAACCACTGCCACCCACTCTGAGTCCGTCAAGAGTGCCATATTCCCGATCCTGCCCGGCGTCCTTCCCGACAGGGTTCATCATTACACGACTTCCACCTCGGTGCGCGATTGCAGCCACAACCAGCGGCAAGACGCACGTCGTGGCGACGATACCGGGTCGTCGCGTACTGGAGCACCTGAATTGCGAATACACGGGCGAGCACCGCAACTCGGAGCGGCGAAGGTTGATGACCGTAGGGACTGTTAATGCCCGAGAGCCAGTGAGTTGTAGGACAGAGGGCTGAGGAAGAGTCAGTGACTGAGTGAGTCGTGACGCGATGCCGGAGTGTGACTTTGGACGCGGCATGCGGCGGCAAGTCCAAATCTGTCTATTCAGCACGATATGCGTCTACGATAATCTGTCTAGGGGGTCCGGACCCCTGGACAGATTATCGTAGTTTATAGTTTGAAAGAGGGTCCGAACGGGAAATTGTAGGACGCGTCAGGATGCTACAAATATTTATTGTTGGGATAGCGCCGAGAGAGCCGTCAGGCGAGTGAAGGAGCGAGTACAAGAAGAATAGTAGCCTCCAGTAGTCCGAATGGTGTACCACCTAAACCAAAGGCTTGCCGTTGTAACAGAAATCGTGTTACGACAAGCCCCTGTATCCCTTCGAGAAATCTACCAGGGATATAGGGGTTTCGCTACGCAAAGAATGTGAGCTTAAGTATGGTAAGCCTAAACTGACCTCGTCTCGCAATGCTCACGGTCCTAGGCTGTTGAGAGAGCCTCTGGGATCGATAGAGCCGGTGGCGGGAGTTGGATAGTAAAAGTGATCCATTCGGGCCGTAGGCCCGCACACTATATAAGTACATTGCGTAACCAAAATCATGTAAGCGCGCATCTAAACGCGCGCACTTGTGATGACTAGGTATTTGGTCTTACACTTATAGCATGCCCATAGGCCATATGTACCCGATTTGGTAGCTTAGTCAGGATTCCGCGGAACACACCGCATCATAGATTACATAATCTAATCTATCTTATCCGCACACCATGACAAGCTGAGCCAGCTATAGGCCTGAGTGTCTGTGCGACAACCTAGATCCCTCTTGCCGGCTGAGCATCCATATCTGCTCACCTCTCCAGGTCACACGAGCCCGGCTACGGGTGACATAGCCCAAGCTATGGGTTACATAGCGTCTTCAGGCGCCTTTGCAGGCACCAGGCTAGCGATCTATACTCGCAAGCCAACCTCTGCCTTCGTATCTAGCGAGAAGTCCCTTTGCGAAGCCAGGTCGCTTCACAGTGGTGGACGCGCAGGGGTGCTTCACCAAGCTAGATATGAAGGCTTTGCCTCACCCGACATACACCACTCCCGAGCTCTCTGGCATGAGAGCCCCATCTGGCACCTCGGTCGCAGTGGTACGGTTGAGGCATCCCGTCGCCTCCCTCACTTCATTTGTCTTCATTCTCTCCCCTTCCCGGGAGCACGACGTATCCGCCATCATCCGGTCCCTCCTTCCTTCCTACTTCGACTTTATACCTCGGGACCGGCATGCCCAATGGGATCCCTTTCCCTTCTGTGCCTCCTTCTTGTCGCGCAGAAGGCTTTACGGGCCTTTCTTCCCCTCCGGTGTCCTTGAGTTCCGCCGACGGTGTTGAACTCGGAGTTTGCCACTCAATCTGAGCCCGCTTTATTGTGCTGGGCTTGGTTTCCATCATTCATTCTACTTGTATGCCGTTGAGCTCCGAATGCATGAGCTCCGGCGTATTATCAATAGTAAATGAATACATTCTTTATTACTCCTCTTCGAGTCGTCGATGACAAACGCCGTACCGCATGCCCGCTAACAACACATCCTCAACTCATCTGCACGCGTGTCTTCGATGCCTCGTCGTTTGATAAGTGTGCAACTCTTGCTCTGGCCGCTCGCAACGAAGACTTGAGATGAATTGGGGGCTGAGAAGTTAAACGGATCTGCAACCACGGGCTGCTTTCTCCCACCAACACTTCAGCACAATTGACCATGCGGGAGGCGTCGAGTCCGAATGCGAGACTCTGCTCCCGTTGCTTTGTTGGGAACTTCTCTTTTGAGGATCGGGACTTGCAGCTTCAAGATCGCATGCGCGCGTTGTATCTACATACAACTTGTTTGGCAGAGGCTCAGCTCAGTACCCCACGCGAAGGTCTTGTCCCGTGGATGTCGAGTTCGCTGCGCATGTGCAGCTCGATCTCTGTCCTCCGGCTTCTTAGTGGCCCTCAAGCTTCAATGATTTGTTGCGCTGGAATTATCGGCGTTGGCCTTTATGCGTGCAAGATTCCCATAATACTCGCCAACACCACTCGTGATGCAGAGAGTTGCGGTACCATGGATGCTTGAGTTCCACGAGCGCTGCAGGGTTGAGCTCAATCCTCTCAGATACATCAGCGTTGCCGGCAGCGTGCGGAACCCGTCCCGAAATTCCGTGCTGCCGCCGGGCTCTCACGCCGCCGACACCGGCAGCTACGCCCACACCGCTTTGAGCGCCCTCGATGTCTTCTCGCCTCTGTGTACGGCTTAGCCAGCAAGATCTCGAGCTTCAAGCATCAAGCACTTGATGTCTGGACGCCGAGTTCGCCTTCACGGGCTCGAGTCTCCATCCCAATTCTTCGCGCACCTCCACCCTACATCGGAGACAAGAGATTTCGACTCTCTGGATGTGGAGCTGACTGCAGCCACAGCTGGAGTCTCCGTCCTCGCGCCTTATCCGCGTAATGGGTGTCAGAACTGCTTTTCGTGGCATGGTTTTCAGGTCATATGAAGAGCTCGCCGGAGGCCACTCGAGTCCACCTTCGCTCGCCGCGGACTACCAACAGTCTTTACTGTGTCGCGCCTGCGATGCGAAGGCCGGCGCCAGGTTATTGCGCGACGTGGCAGCGGGATTGTGGGCCACGGAACAGAAGGCCCGGGGGACATTTGCCCGTTGACGTTGGCTTGCCGTCCTTCACGGCTAGTATCCGTTACTCGCATATCCTGTATGGGCCCAACACCCTCCTCTCTCTGCAAGCGCGTCTGTGGCCTCTATATGCCAGGGGAAATGGAGATGCCCCTCGGGCGCGTGCAGACATGAGCTCGCTGCTTCTGCAGCTTGAGTCTCCGTCCCCGCGCTCGCCTCCTCTTTGTTGGTACCATCCTCACGGTATCATGGCTACCGCCACCTCATCTCGCCGCGCTTTGGAATGAGCTCCACGTCATCGCCTTCGCAGCACACGTACTCGAGCGTTTGCATCAAGTCGGCGGCTACGGACATCGG
>JARJLF010002443.1:0-38528 GCA_029378395.1 Mycena leptocephala
TACTCGTTGAGCACGGCGGTGCGCTGGCGCTGAATGAGTTGAATCCCCTCAGCGCCGAGGTCGTCAATCTCGTCGAGTGAATAGCGCTTCCCAGAATATGTTGGTGTACAGCCAAATTCGGTACACCGCCCGTCGGAAGCGGCCAGATTCCTCTGGAGTAAGGACACTTGTTTTTGAGGTCCGGTCTTTCTGCCTGAATATTGTACGGCAAGATAAGAATATGTGCCATGGATAGGGGGCCACAACGTACGTTAAACTGTAGATATTTTCCAAGTATCGAGCATTTCTGAGTCCTCCCGTAATCTTCGTTTCTCCTCCGAGGTAATAACGGTGGCAGCGTGCTCTTCCGGGCATGTCGTAGCCACCGTTTCAGGTCTTCCTTATCCGTAGCCCAGAGAGTTCCATCAGGGTTATTTTTCGGATACCGTAGGACCCGCAAAGCCTGCGTAAGTGCAGGACCGACAATGTTGTATGCCACTGCCCGTGTTATGGACTATAAAGAATGTCAAGGGCGGTGAAAACACCGCCAAATGATTTAGCTTACCTTCGGGTGCAGTTGGTAGACATTGTAGAAGGCCTTGGAGACCAATATCATGGTCTGGAGAGAAGCAAATGTTGGACAAAAAGTCAGAATGCGATCCACGAGATCATCGTCGAGCGGCAAGCCATTGAGGGCGCGCATCGTGGGAAGGAAGCGCCCAGAAGCTGGTGATGCCATTGATGCAATGGCTGTGCAAATCAACGTCCCGAATGGGCAATCTGTCAAATGCCGTAGGACTCTGATTAAGCACAGACAAATAGCTCTCGCTTCCTCTCCTCCAAGAAATTCGCTTGACCAACGTCCATCGCAATTTCCCGAGTTACTGTACCATTTCATTCAATTCATATTCACGCGTCATAGCAGTCAAAATATACGAAAATTTTCGTACATGTCACGGGTCACCGAAGGGATGTTCGAATATCCAAAACAAGTCACAAAATTGGCGGGAAATGCTCAAAAAATCAAATTTTTCGCGCGCGCGGTGCGTACAGTTCAAAACGCCGCGGCGATCACACGAAATGTTCATTCGATCTTGAGGACGTCAGGGAGGCCACTCATTGCGGTGGTTTGGCGATGGTGGCGACAGGATTGGGGCCAAAAAAAATAAAGGTAATACACCGCTTTCAGTGTTATCTTCCCGTGGTGATCTGTGTTGTGTTGCCTGGTTATTCTGTATGGTGGTTCTACCAATTTTTGAGAGATGCCCGACCATTTTCGGCGGATCTACGAATTTTTTTTGGGTGTCACGCTCCGCCTGGGTGATCTACGAAAACCAAAGTTCGAGTTTTTGGGTCACGGGTCACAGCCCGTTAGAATTGAATGAAATGGTACAGTATTGTCTTTGTGGCTGAACTGTTCTCTGTGGTTAGCTGGCGTGACATTCGTGTTGATTCCTGCAGCAGCTGCCAGGTGCATTGACCGTGCAATCCCGTACGCGGGTATGCGACCGTCATTGCGATGACTCGGACGATACCATCATATGCGTGCCAGTGGGCGAATCATTTTAAAATTTAGGGATTCATCATCTCCGCCGATGATTTCCAAAAAATTCCTCGGACTGAGAACATTGGGGCACAGAAACCAGGCCAAAACAAATGCGAGATTTTTCGTGTCTCTGGAGCTTCCGAAATATCGAAATCCTCTTCCGCATTTATTTCGAGGAAAAACACCAAAAAGTCGTTGCAGAATTTTGGGAATGGCTTCCCGGCATATACGATCCACCTCCATGGGCAGAGCTGAACGCCATGAGAGGAGCCACAATCGGTGCCGGTACCTAGGTGCGTTCGCATCCTCCATGTGTTTCGCTGATGAAACTAATGTCGCGCTGTCTCGAGGAATGATACGAGAGGAAGTACTTATAACATAGTTTACAAGAAATACAAGAAAGCAAATCGTGATCAAGGGAAGTAGCGAAACGCACCCGGTCCGTGCCATGGTCCATTAATTCGAGAACCTGTGAGGATCGACTATTCAACTTACATGGTAGCCCTGCGTCTGAGAGTCTACTTTGCCCAAATTGTAAATCTGACGCCACAATACACTCAAAAATTACTGATAGGGCGCTTTCGGATCCACTACCTGGACATTCATCAAGATGCAGTCAGCAGCAACCCGATGTGCCGTTGAAGAGGCACGAGTCGTTGTCCCCGGCAAACGGGCTAGCGGAACTTCACAGCCTTTGTTCCGAAGTCTGAATTTTGACTCTGAACTTCGAGTTCTGTCGATGATGGGGTGGAATTTGATAATTTCAATTAGCGAAACCTGCTAGCAGTGAGCTTGAACTGAGCTGTAACTTATCCTCCCACACTTGTGCCTACTGCCTCAACTACCACTTTGCCAGTGCCGTATGGCACTGCAATAACAATAACGAGACGGTCATACCCACTTCGCAAAAAAAAAAGCCATTAGTGTTTCAAAGCAGGTTTCCAAAGTTCGGCGTCCAATCGGTGTTCGGACTCTGAGATCTGGAGACGGCTTGTAAACCATGCGAACTCTCGATCCGACGCTGATACTACTTCCAACCTATGTCCTAGGATGAGCAAGGACCCATGCATGTACAGATTCATCCGAATGCCGGTTTTTGGCTCGGAAACCTAGGCCAAAAATTGGCTCCGGGCGCAGGTGTGCCAAAACGTGGTGGTTCAGGCTGATACGAAAGTTACTTTTTTTTTTAAATGGTAGCGTCGGCTAGGTCCGTGTTGGTCGAAAATCAGCCAAATTTCGACGAAACCTGTGGGCCAAAAATTGAGGGATTCAAGATTTTGGCTTCCAAAGGGGTATCATTATCGAATGATCAAGAACGACACGTAAACACACTGACTAAACCCGATTCCCACACTATCCAACATTGAACAGAAGTTGGATCTTCGTATCTCTTTAAACATCGTGTCTATCCGAGAGGTCGCATCACCCGCCAAGTTCTTCGTCGGTTTACGTTCCGACGACTATGATGTGTTAAATCCCCGCTCTGACATTATTGTTGGGCATTGACTATTGTTCTCCGAAAGTCAACCTGTGCAGTTGCATGCTCACTTCTCAGCGGGCTTTTTCTTGTACCTTCATGAATTAACGGTCACTCCCGACATCTACACACACGCAAAATTTGACTCCTCGACAATCTTTCCCTCCTCGGAGCACGTGAACATGTACCATATCGATTCTGAATGTCGCAGAACACCGCAAGCAAAATCAGCGCAAGGGTGGAGTTTCTCCGCCTTGGGAAACGTGACAGACCTCGCACAAGGCCGAATTTGCACCACGCATATGACTCACGCAAAAGCAAAAGAGGGCTCTGATGAGGTTTTCAAGTCGCTCTCACGCTTGATTCCAAATTGAGACTCGAAGAAGAAAGGCTTGGCGACTTCCGTGAGAAAGCCGCGGATAGATCGCGGGAATCAATCACCGCCATGATTTAACGCCGACCGAGCTGCATCTCGCTGCATACGGACAGTCATCTGGCAGTACAGTGTGAATGTCTAACTGTTGTCCTTCGCCGAGACAAAAATCGCTGAGAATAGGTCCAGGTTGGGAATGATGATAATCAACCGACATCCCCCTGTTCGTTGAATCTTTCCATAAATAATTTGACTGACAAATGCGCAGAGTAGAAGGTTTAAGTGACATTCGCAGCCGCGAATATCCGGCCAAAATACCGTGTATTCAAGTGGCCAAAATCCGGGCAGGTAGCTTGTGGCTCCTGGCCCACATGCGTCTGAGATTGCCCTGGCATCGCCGCTGGAAATGATCAAATGCTGCTCACTATGCAATAGTCAAGCTAGCCCCACATCTGGAAGATAGAGGTAGGCCAGTTGAGCTATATAAGGGCCTCCCCAGGTCACTCGCGCTATTTAAGAAGCGGCTCATCATGCTCACGAAGCTAAAAAAGAAACGCAAGGGAGAAATCGGAACAAAGAGGTTGAAGCCTATCCGGTGGGTGCAGTCCGGACACTGTGAATTAAGGTGAATGAATTACCGGCTGTCAGACGATTTTCAAAGGCAAAAACCGACTTCTGATTTCAGTTCGCATCGCTAGTTGTAGGGAAATAACCCTAATAAGGTAGGCAGTCATGTATCTGCACTGTAAACCTCAGTGATGAAGAATATATATAAATATATATATTACAAATTTCAAAACGAAATTGCTGATTTGCACATAGTAAATCGTCCAAATACAAGTACGTGATGCCGAGTGTCTTTCTGTTCACTGCAATTCAGCTGGCAGCGCATTGTAAGCCGGGCACAGACTCTCCCACTCGGCGTTCGGGTGCACTTGCGCCCGTGTGCTGGCGGGATCGTTCAGCAGCACGGTCGCCAGACCAGCCTGGTAGTGCCAGAAGATGTGGCCTGCGCTAGTATTAGTCTCCTGGATTCGAGGGAAATGGATTTGGCGTACAATGGAAGAAGAAGGGCCCAGGCTTGTCAGTCCGGAATCGGAGTTGAATACCGGCTGCACCCGCTGCAGCGATGTCTCGCTTGATCGGATTCGCAGTGTTGACCACGTCGGTGGAGTTGGGCTTGATCAACCAGAAGTTCTGGCCGTGCATGTGGAGCGGGTGGGCGTCGTCATCGTCGCTATAAAGAATCTAAGGTGAGCAATAGAGCTTGTGGTTAAATTAATCAATCCTACTTCGGGGGAGAGTGAACTGGATGGTCTTGTTGGGCGGGAAGATGAAGGTGTTCTCGGTGACGTTGAAATCGGCTTCCGTCGACGCACCCTCGAGGACCTTCACGAGCGTCGGGGTCTTCGGCGCAACGTACGAGACGTTGTTGACGTTCCAGATGGCTTTGCCAGCAATCTATTGACCCAGTCAGCCGCACGGCTGTGATTCAACAGTGGTTCAACGTACGACTTCGAGATCCAGAGTCATGTTTACATCGGCCGGGGGAGCCTGAAAGGATGGTAAGCTTATTTTCTGCAGTAGGGAATATCACTTACAGCCTGGGCAACGAGCGGACGGAGGTCACCCTCGACCAGACTGTTCGGGAACGGAGTGATCTCCATTGGCCCGGTCGGGTCCACGGCAGGGGCACCTGCGTAACGCAGAATGGCGCGGGACAACGTCGTATTTTCTATTGTAAATCCAGTCAGATCGTGCATGAAAGGACTGTTTCTAGATATTACGGTTCAGGTTGTTGGCGGGATTTCCTCCGACAAATGGAGCGTTGATCCAGTAGTTCGAAACGGTTTGGTTGGCGTGACCTGTAAATTTTGAGAAAGCCGCACGGCTGTAAAAATATTTATTCCTACAATAACGGAGTAACGTTGACCGGCAAGCATATCTATTGCGTTGGTAGTGTGGGGGGTCAAGGCCTCGCCGTCGGCTTCGATAACCTGAGAATCAATTGTAAGCAGGGCCCTGCCTCGTATCATACCAAGCTCACGGTCATCGAATGGCCCTCGAAGTTGACGGTCACAATATTACGGGCCGATTCGTTGATGAGTCGGAACCTGTAACGCTTGCCTTGGACGACGTTGATGACGGCCCAGGGTACCGCGGGACCGCCGTTGTAACGCCCAACACCGTTGACAGTGCTAGAATCCGACACTCTGGAAAGACGTTAGCTCAGTGACTAACAGGCAACAAAATACAACGCACGGATGATGCCAGTCGCCTCATACTGTGGCAACATGGTGGGAGACAATGTTGTGTTGTGCCACCAATCACCGAGTTGGATGATCTGGATTCCTATTAAGAACTTGCTCTGATGGGTTGAATTGTCACATACGGTGTTCACATCATCGACGTCGTAGAGGTCGCGCTGCGGGTCCTCGGGGTCTGGATATAGTCAGATTTCATCCAGCTCGCCTTCACGGGGGTATTTACCGTAGACAATAGAGGGCCCCGGAATCCATCAATGTATTGGACACTCAATTGACTGCAGAGAAAAAATTAGACCAACCAAAAAAAAAAATTGAACAAAATCTGCGACCTGTGGTACCAGAAGTTACCCGCCTGCTGGATAGGACCATTCGTGTAGGTATAGCTGGCGCCTGGTGCGATGGGGCACTGGGTGACGAATGGAGAGCCTTCCTGGTACAATTCCGGAGTGGTAGAGAACAAGCCGTCCAGGTCGAGAGACGTGGAACGCCTCATAGTAGGATCAGTCTATCAAAAGAATTTGAGCGTCTGCTTCACTTGTCAAACCGCTTATTTTTACCAGCTTATTGTTGACCGTAACAGCCAAGGTATCGCCTTTGTTGACCAGGATGGGGGGACCCGGGTATCTGAAATGAACATATAAGTACAGTAGGCGATTGTCAGACAGAATGGACTCACTGGCCGTTCACCACAATAGTGCCTAGCACATATCGTTAGCATAGATGTGTCGATAGGACTTCGAGCACATACTCCTGGTGAAGCCGTCGGGCGCCAGTGGCGCATTCACGACGTTCATGGTGACCCGGTGGGTAACAGCGGGAGTCACGGCAGCACTGGCAGACTGGAAGGCAGTAAGGAGAATGGCAGACACCACGAATTGCTTCATTTTGGCGATGAACATTCGGTGTTCATTCAGCGCCTTAAATACCTTGAACTCTGCCTCACGCTAAGTCGGACCCGTCGTAGGGATCTCACATGGGTGTGACCCGTTCGCACAATATAGAGGGCATTCTGGCAAGATATCAGGGAAGAGAATAAGGGTTAGATCGCGATTGGACCACGGACCCGGTCACGACGCCCATTGTATTGCAGGGTATTTTTGATGCGGAAGATGCAGCACACTACCAGGATCATCTGTTCTGTGGAGCGAACATGAGGAGCAAGGTCTCGCATTGTGCGAATGGGCCGCAAGTTGGGACGTCGAAGCATGCGCTGAATATGCTTCCGGGAGGCATTTGGGCGTTACTGACGACATATACTCGGCCTCAAAAATACCCAAAAATCATTGAAATACCATTGTAGACCATGATGACTTCCCCTACCAGAAGCAGCATGTGTGGGCGCACACCGTATATATCAATGGTGCGGTACGCCTCCCCAGTTAGCAAGCAAATGAACGCGAGCTGGATTGTCCCCTTCCTGTGAAAACGTGAGAACGGTCTTGAGCCAATATAACACAACGACCGAAAAGAACATGCAAGGTCGATTTCGCTCGCGAAGGAGGAAACTCCTGCGATTGCATTGGTGGCGCAGATAGAGTAGCTGTTGACCATATGTGGCACATCGTGGGACCATCAACAGAATGCCATCACACCAGGAAATCTGAATATTCGGCCGGCCGATAAGGGCCGACAATGCAACAGTGGCTGGGCTGAGACCGAATCGCCCCGATATGGTTAATCTTACTTATCTGCTCCTACATCGGCCCGATCTAGTTTCAACCTGGTTGAAACTGCAGCTCAAAGTGAAGGTTTCGGCAACGTTGTCAGCCCTTGTCGGGCGGCCGAGTATTCTGTTTTCCCGGTGTTGCATGCATCGTACCTTGATGGATCCACAGCGGTTAAATAATCTTGGTTCCATTGGATCGTGAAACTTCGACGAAGATTGGGAACAGACACATCTCTGTGAATAGGTGGAGATCAACCTGCGTTTACTGGTCAAACTTGACTAGTAATATAGGAAGCGGCCATATGCAGAATGCAGAGATTCTCACGGACGGTTCCGCGGCGGAGAAGACAGCAGGCTTAAAAGTTGAACCCATACCACGTCCCATGATCACAGTTGACGACGGCCGCTTCGAGCCCTCCGAAGCCGATGCGAGTGTCTTCTTGTCGAATTGCGAACTGCGCGGGATTTTCCTGGGGGATTTCTGGCACGTATGTTTACAAAAAAAAACAAGTCTCTGATGGGAGTTTGCATTTTATTCTCATGTTTGATTCAAGACTCGAAGAACGGCTTCGCGACTGGAGAAAGCTCAACCGTGAGAAGGCCGCGGCAAGGCCATGCGAGAGATTTACACGTCGGCCGAGCTGTATATGGATGGTTACGCACATACTGACGTCACGCTTGCCGAGCGAAGAGAAGTGCAGGTGATCTCCGTTGTCTGCTTCTCGATGTGCGGCCGAGTCGGACGCCGAAGAGGAGCGGGAGGGCGAAGTTCTGGCATCACGAATAGCATTGAGGAGATTGGCGGAGTTGTTGCCGCGTGGCTGTGTTCGAAAAACACCACGTTCCTAGGCAGTTCCTAACGTGCAGAAGCTTGGCTTGCCCGCCGTTGCTTCCTTCCTTCCCACATCGGCTCACCCGCCACGCTCCCGCCCTGCACCTGCCCGCGAGGCGGGATTCCCGCCCCCGTAGAGTCGCGCCAAAGCTCTATTGCGCAGGTTAATGACTACGCTTCACAAAATTATATCAAAAGTCCTCCAGGGCTCGGATGAGCGGCTTTGGGAATAGTGTCCCTGATGTCACAATACCCTGGCCTCATGGTGGGCATGGACTCAGTCCTACGCAATCCCTAGGTCTCCTCCGACTCCTCTGTTGTTGAGGTCCGCTTCACTGTTATTCCATGCAATAGAGCAGTCCTGCAACTAGTTTTTCGCAGTTTCTTTGCCCTCTGATTGGCTCCGAATTGTGGAGCAGCCAATCAGAGTCCGCAAAAACCAAATTTTTGCTTTTTGCAGGACTGCTCTAATCACCCCTGAAACACTACACCTTCCACTGAATATTGCCTACATTCACGTATTGGTCAGTGCCACCGAGTCGGAAATTTCCTCGACAGCGTCTGCTTCACAGCACATGCTTCCGAAGACTGGAGCTGCTGACGCGAACGGCCAGCCACATCTAGCAGTCGGCGTTCCACCCTCCTGCGCTCTGCCAGCTCAGTTTATACTTTGTCATGTGCGTCACATTTTCTTTTGCTTGTGGAGCCCGATACATTTCCTTATCCTCAGATATATTCCCGCGCCCGCGCTTCATAACTAGATTGGCTCCGCTCACTGGATGTTGCCACGGGGATCTGCAGGCTGTGTCGTTGCTGTTTGACATTTTCCTGGTGCAAAGACTTGTACGACGATACTTGACTCTTGAGCACGAACTCTTGATTTTGCCTCGAACCCAGATATTATATAGTGCAAATGTCCTGCAGTTCGAAGCGAAACGCTCTCAGTATACTACTTCATCCGAGTCTCGGGTCCAGAGTCTCTGTCGGATCCACTTGGAGCTGACCCTCGCGCTCTCCATGTTCTTTTCCCTGAGCCCCTGCGGCTTCAATCCGACAAGCCACGGCCCCGCACTTACTGGTTGCTAACAATGCCCTGGACTTTCCAAAACATTTCCCATACTACTCGCGTGCACTATGGAGTCCCGGGCGACGAATCCCAGGAATCTGTCGCGCCGCTCCAAACCACTTCTCATGCTCGCGGAGACGAGCCAATCCCTTGCGACGAGCCCACTACCAAGTCCTCGGATTAATTCGGACTAGCAGTTACGCATGCTTCGCTACGGTGGGAATAGTAAAATCTACCATTTCATTTCTCCGGCTTGATCTTTTGGACGTAATTGCACAAGTTTTCAGCGGTTCAAAAACAGCAATCCAACAATCGAGTGGAGATTTGAACATCTTGACGGTTTTCAGTGGAATGTTGGACATGTGGCGCTCGGGCAGCCAATCCAGTCATCCCAGAGTCAAACGGTCTTGTCTCGCAGGGACAGGAGGTCCTCAATTGTAATATAGATATCTCCCTCGAGACATTCTGTTGCATAAATCTTCCATTTCTAGTCAGGACTTTCCATCATCTACACTTATAGCTGCGTCTCAGTCCGCGGACAAGGACTTCCAATCCCAAGAACCAGCGTTCATTGCTTACATGTGAATGCCAAGAGAATCGCCTCATATCCCACGCCACGACTGGTTTGATCTACAATCTCGTGATTGTTCAAGGCTTTAATGACTCCGCCTCGAGGCTTCCTTGTGACGGGAATAACCCTTAATCTGGTCGTTTGGGGTTAGTCAAGAAAGATGATCCGGAGTACCAAGTATCCTATCGGGCCATCCTTTCCCATGTCCATGGGAATCTCCGGACTATTGCTGTCCAGGATGTGCATTTACTGTTCTACAGAACTCCCTTTACTATGAGCACGCAGCCTGGCGCCATATCGATAGAATACGAATGGTGCAGGACAACCAACCACCAGACAAATCAGGGCAAGGATGGAGTTTCCCCATCCTGGGAAATGGAACGTGAGCGAAGGAGGATTTTGGTTGGCCACGCTCAAGGACGGACCGTCACCTAGATGAGCATACATCTCATCTGCAAACAGCGGGAATCCGAAGCCAGCAAACGCTCTGAAGGATGAAACTGCCGCTATAGCTGAGGCCGCATAAATAACGTAAGAGTCGACCTATGCAGTACGTCGTGAGAACAAGGCATATGGGCAGACGACAAGGTTTACCAGATACGTTTGAATGCAAGTCCAGTTGGCACCTTCGAGCGTTCCATTAATATATAGTGAAAGCTAAGAGAAATTACCTATGCCGATCGAGAATATGAATACCCCGAGGTCTGGTACAAGCCAAAATGCATGGGCTTGAACAGACCACCCGTATATCAACAGGCCGATTGAAAGGGTTGTCGCAGAAACCATGAGGAGGGGGAGTCTGCGGAAAAGTCAGAACTAAGACCATGAGAAGTACCCGGGCGTACGAACCTCATCTCAGGAACCCCTATACCGCCATTTTTTGTTTTCAGATGGAGATAGACCCGAGTCAGTACACGAGCTCCCAACTGTCCTCCAACTGCCAATACATGGGTTCAGTGACATGCAACGCCAGAGTCGATAATCTCACCGGTGGAGCCTAACGCAATTGCAAGATAATGAATACCTGCTATCCCAGATCCTTCGTTGTACTGGATCGTAAACACTTTCACGAAGGCTGGAACAGATTAATGTGAAATCGGTGGTGTTGACCCTCACTCACTAGTCAAACTCAAGTAGAGGACACCATAGAGGACGGCCATGTATAGAGCGAAAACTTGCACTATTGGTCCCGTGGCGAGAAAGACGATCGGTTTAACCATGCCGCGTCGCATCACAGTTGTCCAGGGGCGGTTCGAGTCCTCAAAGACTGAGCGAACATTGACATTTTCAGTCGATTTGCGAACGGAACGGGCTTTTCGCTTGAGGATTTCTGGGGCGTACGTCTCGCGCAGACACATCTATAGCATAAATGAGCTGGCGATCTTTAGGAATAAATATGACATACGAAGGCTGCAATTTGAAGGATAGTGTCGGCAATGCTGACACTCCAAAAGACCCAATGCCAGTTGCTTTTCTGTGTGATCCACCCGCCAACTAAAGGACCGGTTGATGGACCCACCTATCAACTTGTCAGACTTGAATTTCAAAACAATTCGAGATGACATTCAAGTGGAGCGATCGAGTATAATGACATTGCAATTCCACGTTCGGTTGGGGACCACATATCGCCGACGATAGCACCACCGATTGATTGCGGCGCAGCGCCTCCAAAACCAGCCAAGAATCGAAAAACCAGAAGCTGCGTTGGTGTCTTTGCGAAGGCGCAGATCGTATTAAAAACTTGGAAAGAAACATCAGTGCCTGGAGAAACAACCGAAAATGAGGCTCATACCGAGGAACCAGATATTCGACACCTGCAGGACGAACAAACGTCCACAGAGCTCGCTCAGTGGACCCCAAAACAGCGGCTTTGCGGATCTCACCACGCGCATTACTTCACGAAGTAAGTGACTCACACCAATGGCATACGCTAAAACAAAGATCGATAGCGTCATATTCTCCAGAATAGAACCTGGCTGGATCTTCAAATCCGCGGAAATGGCAGACAGCGAGGGCGAGCAGATGGAAGACGCAACAGGACTTACAAAAAAAAGAAGCTCAGTTGCTGGATCGTGGTAGTTGAACGAAAGAACCGACCTTATGAAGGTGAAGAAGCTGACAACGACCGTCATCGTCCACCTGCGGTGATTAGCCCAGTTGCGAGGATTGTCGCGATCTTTTGGACCATCCCAGGATACAATAACTTGTTTTTCGGTGTCTGGATCATTTGCATGGATCGTAGCGGTTGAAGAAGTATGAACTGTGTTTACGTCGTGCGCTGCTGCTTTTTCGACGTCCTCAACTGCTATGGTCGATCCTGTCAGATCTGAGCAAAGATATAACTCTGCAAGATGAAAGTGTTACTGGGAGGCATATCCAGAGCTGGAGAAGTGTAAAGTGAAGAAAGAGAATATTTGCGGCTGGGTGAATGGGGTGAAGGGGAGTTCACAACTTGTAGTGGATAATACGAAGGACACGCATAAAAGTTTGCCCCGGTACAGGGTTCACACAACGACACCGCGGAGCCCGTCGCAAGAGAAATCGAAGTACGATGTTAAGTCCGGGAATGGCAATAGCTGGTGCGAGTCCACGGCGGCCACAAGAAAACCTCGAGCACGGAGAGGCTGAGCATTCGTCAAGCGTTCCCAAAGCGAACAGACAACGGACACACTATCGGATCTGCGTATCACAGAGCAATGTCCCACCGAAAGAAGAAAGGACGATGTTGCCGTATCGCCTTTTCATACGGTTACCTCCGGCAACGGCTACCAATTAGCCGCTGCATTTGGAGCCTAAGTTTCTTCCCTTTCTTTTTTGCTCGCACAATTACCGATGCTATCCAGACAAAGCCGGCACCTCCTCAGCAGCTACTCCAGGCCAAGGTCTTTCCTGAGAATAATTGTAATTTTTCAACCTTGTTTTCAACCAAGCCGTTGATACCCGACCCCATCTCTTCGACATCACCCCATACAGATAAGATAAGGCTACGGAGTTTGCCGAACGACATCGAAAACCTTGTCCTTCCGCTTCTTCCGCGTCATGGATGTCCCGAGGATGATACGTTGGGCATTGCGATTTCTGCTCATGAGGAGCTGATGGCTTCTCTCAGTAGGAGTGCCTGGATATACATGAAACACTCCGCAGTGGCAACACCTCAGCTAATTCAGGACGCCAATACACGAAAATCTTGCTTGAAGGAGAACTATTACGCTGTTGCGAAAGGCGATACATCACTACAACCACCGAATACCCATCATCATTCCTACGAGGGATCTTTTCCCTGGTGTCTCCATCGCTCGGAAACATGACCCTGGAATGGAGAATTTCGCATCCAAGTATCGTTCATTGGCGATCCATTCTGAGCTTGGCCAGCTACGTTGTCTCCACACTACTGTGTCATTCATAAGGCAATTCCCAGATCCATGCGATCTGGAAGAGAAGAAAATCGTATTTAAATGGCTGGAAGATTTTACAGCACCCATTATTCCTTCCAAAGTCTTTTAAAAAAACATCCAATATGGTTATGACGTATGCCTCGATTTCGTCATCCCTCCCTCTATCTTCTGACGACTCGACTCCAGAGCAGACCCCTCAACCAAATACGTGCCCTATCGTGCGGTGCCGTTTCCCCCAGGATATACCCGCCAGTGGCCCAACAAACGCAATACCTCGGCGCCACAATGGCTTTCTACTGACCTCCGCGATGGAAATCAGGCCCTCGTGAATCCCATGAGCCACACTGACAAACTAGAGCTCTTCAAGTAAGGGACTTGCTGGTCATCTTGCACTCCAGCCTAATTTGCGTTGCAGAGTTCTGTTCAGATCGGCTTCAAAGAGATCGAAGTCGCATATGTGAGTCTTTCTCGCGACAGATGTGTGAACTGACACATCTATCCAGCCCTCTGCATCCGAGCTCGAATATCAATTCGTGCGCTCCCTTATCGAGAACAACGAAGTTCCCGACGGGGTCGCCCTGCAGGCGATGATATTTTATTTACCCCCTTGCCGTCTAGCCCACACATAATTTCAGATTATCACTCCTGCGCGTTCCGACTTGATCAAGAAATCCATTGCGTCCTTGGCCGGCGCTCAGCACGGAATTATTCATCTTTACAACGCTGTCTCTCCCGTTTTCCGCGAGGTCGTGTTCCGCAACACAAAGGAGCAGACCATAGAACTCACTCTGAACGCTGTTCGCTTGGTTAAAGAACTGACCGAAGCAGAGACTGCCCGATCAGGTTCGTTTTCTCTTTTCTCTACATCCGTTACTCATTGTGACGTTTGGGATCTGTTTCAGGGACTAAATTCACCCTTAATTATTGCCTGGAGACTTTCTCCCAGACCGAGCCTGAATTTGCGGTTGAGCTCGGAAACCGAGTTCTCGAAGCTTGGGGGAAAGCTACACCGGATAACAAAGTCATCTTCAACCTTGCCGCCACCGTGGAATGTGCCCCGAGTAATCATTACGCGGACCAGGTAAGTCGCTGTCATCGGTGCAGTGTTGGTTGCATTCTGATCAACACGGACTAGGTGGAATATTTCGGCACCCATATCAACCAGCGAGATAGTGTCGCGCTCAGCATTCATCCGCACAATGACAGAGGTACGCGAAAAGTTTCAAGTTCTGGTCACCGTCTTATATTTTCTGTCTTGCTAGGCACTGCCGTCGCTGCCACCGAGCTTGGCCTCCTCGCTGGAGGTGATCGTGTTGAAGGGTTAGTTTATTGAATTTGATTGAATTCGAATTAAATTTCTGAATTTCCCTAGGTGTCTATTGGGGAACGGGGAACGTACCGGCAACGTCGATCTCATTACGCTTGCCCTCAACTTCTACTCCCAGGGCGTCTCGCCGCACCTCGACTTCTCGAACCTCTCGGAGATCGTCGCCGTCGTGTGCCGCGTCAACAAGATGGCGGTTCCCACCCGGTATCCCTACGCCGGCAGCTTGGTCTTCTCTGCGTTCGCCGGTACTCACCAGGACGCTATCAAGAAAGGCCTTGATGCCCAGGAGAAACGCTGGCTCGCCGTCGATCGGTCTGGTGAAGGTATTAAATCATGGTCGATGCCTTACATCCCTATCGACCCGAAGGATCTGGGCTATAGTTATGACAATCTCATCCGTGTCAGCAGTCAGAGCGGCAAGGCCGGAGCGGCATATATCATCAAGCAGAGTTTGAAGCTTGAGCTTCCCCGCCGGATGCAGGTGTCGTTCTATGGTATCGTTCAGACAATGGCGGAAAAAACTGGCAACGAGATGACGGTTTCTTTGATCATCGAGACGTTCAGGAAGACGTACATTATCGGTGCTAAGCCGCTCGATCGTCTCCATCTCGAGTCCTATCGTCTCTTCCCTTCCACTCCGGACGCCCAGTCCTCTCCCATGTCCTACTCCGACGACATACTGACTTTTGTCGGCTCTTCCAACGACCTGGCCACTGTGACTCCATTGCGCTTCGAAGGCCGGCTGTCTGTGGATGGCACAGTTCGCCCCATCCAAGGCAGTGGCGCCACCCCGGTTCTCGCCATCATCGACGCCCTCCAGTCGAGTCTCGCCGTCCAACTCGTCGCTGGAGAGTTTTCTGCCCATGCTGTCGACACCAAAACGTGCAGCTATGTTGAAATGCACCTCTCCACCGACTCTCCGTCCAAGTCCGGTGCCGGTAGCGTCTGGGGCGTCGGGATCTCTTCTGATGTTGCCACATCTAAGTGTCGGGCGGTTGTCAGTGCCGTCAACACCTTAATTGGATCCAAGGTGCTGCCTCCTGCCAAGAGGGTGTACCAGCGTCCCTCGATCTTGAGTGGACTCGACATCGGGAGCTGGCTCGGAATCGTCAGCTTGCGAGCTGGACATGCCCCGTGACCCCGAAAGGAACAGAGCAGCGAATGCTTGAAGCGTCGTCTTGATCTTGTCTTAGATTTCTTCTTATTTTGATCCTGAATACGGTTATAGCCAGTAGGAAAATGTATGTTAGCATTCAGACAATCTTGATTCCTGTATAATACCAATATAATACCCGAATTCCGTGACATGTTAATTTCAGCATGGAAAAACGCCGATGGAAGAGCACAAAGCAAAATTGAATCTGACGTCACACTAGATGACCGCATTGCAATTGGCCGCACGAAGTTGGTTGAACAGGAAGGTCTATCCTGACACTCGGGTTACAAAATGGACACCCATATTGGGTTACAGAAGTGTTAGTGTGACACGGTTTGAAATGCCCGAGATCTCCGAGTAGCAGCCTAGGGGATTGATGTCCCGATCAGCTGGGTGTTATCTGCCATGTGGCTGTGAAGTTATCTGCCACCTTCGCAATTTGAGTACATTCCACTTCACCTTAATTCGTGTAAATAATCAAGGAGGCTCAATAAAGAACTTAGACTCTTATTTCGTTTTTAGATCATCAAAAACTGTGGTGAATAAAATAAAGTAGCCAAATGGCAGATAACTATCGTGACTGGCAGATACCGTCACGTCACACGTTACCTGCCTTAGTCCTTTCCCTCACGCACGGCCACCTCAATATGTCTGTTTCCACCACAAATTCGCCACGCACCTCTAAGACTTGCAACAAGGAAGCTTTTGGCAACTTGGAATCTCCATTAAAACGCACCAAAGCACTGCTGTCGCGAAAAGCACTGGCCGGGAGTCGCAAATCGGACTGGCGTCGGTATTCCGCACGGATCCCTTCAATCTGGTTGACTTGGGCTCACAGAGACGCATTATTCACACACTCTCTCCATGGATGGCTTCAAAACCGTGTCGTTGCACTCATTTTCTTCAAATTTCTTACCAATTATGATCTTGGTGTCGCGGCGCCACGCGAGGTGGAAAGGAATGGGCTGCGTGGACTCAGGGTGTCATATTTACCATCCACGTGCGTGTATCCAGCGAGTTTTTGTTCAACTCTTCTTGCTAACGCGGCCATATTTATTTTTTAAAACCTGGAGACTTGGCAGATCCACCCCTTTTGCACGCTGCAGAGTCGATTCAAGTGTGACCTGCAGGCAAATCACGATCAAATTGCTGTCCGGTAGCATTATGCGCGTGGTGGCAATCCGTTCGACCGAAACATACGCCTATGATCAAATACTTCCAATTCCGCATCCACCCTGGCTGGGATACGCTGTGCTCAAGAAACTCGCACATCCATCGTTCTACTCAACGTGCTGCATAAGCAGACCCGTCTCTAGGCATCAAACACCTCCGCTCTGCCCCTGCAAAATCAGGCCCTTTCGTTTTCAGGCCCTCCTGACAGCACAAATAATATATTTGAACTACAATCCTCGGTGATGTTGTCTGGGTTGCCGCCGACTCATCGTAGACATAAACTCATATTTTTGTCTTCCTATTTCATCTCCAATCCTTGCTTGAACGCAATTCCTCCGCTACCGTTATGTATTTTAGGTGATTTGGTACTCTGTAAACCTTAGGCAATAGAGTAGTGATCTTTCAGTGACTTTCATAATCAGCCTGAAGGTCCTAAACCAAAATGAGAAGCTCTACTGAGTTCTCTTAAATCCTCCCTCAATCTTTCCTTTTTGGAGTTCTTTTTCGCGTTTTTCCCGGCACGGGACCCAGTACATTGGAATAAAAACCGCCTAGGGTGGGTGCTGAGGCCTGAGGATCGATTTTTACCTACGAGAAGTCGTCAAAAAGTCAGAATGCGGTCCACGAGCGGCAATATTGAGGGCGCGCATCGTAGTGAAGGAAGCCAAAAGGAAGCGCCCAAGGATGGCAATGGCTGTGCAAATCCCCGAACAATCTGTCAAATGCCGTAGGACTCTGATATAAACACAGACAAATAGCCATCACTTCTCCCCCAAGAAATTCGCTCGACCAACTTCCATCGCAATTACCCGAGCTATTATCTTTGTGGCTGAACTGTTCTGTGGTTAGCTGGCGTGAAATTCGTGTTGACTCCTACAGCAGCTCCCAGGGTGCAATTCTGTATGTGACCGTCCTTGCGACGACTCGGACGATATCATCATATCCGTGTCAGTTGGCGAATCATTTTAAACTCCAGAGATTCATCATCTCCGCCGATGATTTCCAAATAATTCCTCGGACTGAGAACATTGAGGCACAGAAACCAGGCCAAAACAAATGCGAGATTTTTCGTGTCTCTGGGGCTCGCGAAATATCGAAATCCTCTTCCGCATTTATTTCGCAGACAATAGAACACTGAATCAAATATAAATCGACGCTCTGAAAGACGGTAGCATATATATCAGCTCGTTTGTGTTGTTGTTTCTGTCTTCCTTTTTCCATAAAATCTACTGACTGCCGCACCTGAACGGCGTTGAAATAGATTATTCATCGGCCTGCCCAGAACTCGTCAAAGTCCTCTGAATCGCGGATATCTCTCACACTGGCTAGTGAGATTCCTGTCAGTAAGATAAACCAAATTTGATCATAGAACATTCACCTGCATCTCGTGCAACCCTCTCCGTCACCGTTCCATCCTTTTCGGATTTCTGCCATCGAAATATAATTGCGTCGCTGTCGACCCAAAGCGCCGCCAGGCCCGGGCACCTCGCCGTGAGGGTATTGCGCAGGAGCACAATCTGTTGCAGGCTATGGATAGTCGGGCTGTACTTTGCCGTCCCGGGAACCATGAAGTTCCACGAGAGCGCGAGGCGCTCTAAGGTCGACGGCACCGCAGATGGATTGCACGCAAGCGTTTGGATCATTATTGTCGCCTGTAGAATGTTCAAAATCCAATGTCTTTATGATACCGAGATGGGTACTACGCACCGACGGATGCCAGTGGAGGGAGATTGAAATTCGAAGCTCCTTGAGTTGCGGGAAGAGCCGAAGCAGCATAATGAACTCGTCATTGGCGAAATCAAAAACGGTCACGTCCAACGAGGTGACGTTGTTGTGAGACTGTACTCGTTTCAGCTCATCGATGAGCTTCTCTGCACGGCAGATCTTTATGGTGAGGCGTGTGAGGGCGGGCCGACCTAGGAACATATGCAGCGTGTCGTAGGAGCCGGTGTATTCAGCGAGTGTGGGCAGCATTTTTGACAGAGATCCGGCGTCGCTAGGCGGCAACCCTGACATTACTTCCAATGAGAAAGATTGAACGGTGGGGAATTTGGCCAGAATCGAGCAGCTCTCGGACATCGTTTCGAGCGACATCCCGACGGACAATTTGTGTACACGGGGGAAACGCGGTACGTTATCGATGATGTTGTCAAAAAGCGGGCCGCAAGGAAATGCTGTAAATTGGCATAAGTGGTCCGGGTGGAGCATCAGGACCCAGCGACTAGGATCTTCGAAACGTCGACCGTCCCGATATACGAAGGAGGTTATTCTCAAAGTTAGACCTGAGGGATCGATCCGCGCATCGCTACTGACAGAGCAGTGGTCGATGTCGAGATGTGTTAGGAGGGGCAGGCTGCACAAGCTCTCCACACATTTCTGGCTAAATTCCACCCTGAATGCATGGATCCGGCGGAGACCTGAGAAGCGGGGAAGTCTTTCGAAGATCGCATCTAGGAGCCGCCGCGAGTATTGGTGGGACATATGACCGGGATCCCCGTCCCGGGAGTGATGTGGCAGGTGCGAACGAAGGATGATATTTCCGCCGAGGACCAGAATTTGAGGCGCTTGAGGGCACGCTCAACGATCGGAGTTGGGGCGAGATACATCAAGTAGAGGGTGGGATGTGCAAGAAGTGGATGCCAATCAAAGTCCGCAAAGCGGAGCGGTCGCGTTACAAAGCGTAGGGCACGGCAGGTAAGGGAAATCTGGGCGAGGCATTGTTTCAGAGAATGCCTAGGAAGATGGCTGAAAATCTCGAGCCACAGCTCGTTTGGAAGTCGGTTGTTCCCACTCATACTCTGGGACCGGTGGGCGGCGGCGGTGGCTAAGGTCAAGACTCAAGACAAGGTGGTGGGAGAGTTGGGAAGAGGTTGGCAGTGTTTGGCTGTGGCGGCTTTGTTGGTGCTTGCCGCCACCAGGATCAGCGGGCCGCGATTGGATTACTTATTTCATCGCACTCCCCAGCTCTTGAACCGGCAGGTGATTTCCTGGGCTAGGATTCCGGGCAGAAACTTGAAGCCAGCTGCTTGAGAGTCCTCAAGCCCCGACGAGGAAGCCTCAATAATGGAAGGAGCGCGCCCGGAATCGTACACGCTCCATGCACCGTGTCCTCATCTTGTGGCTGGAAACTGATTCATGAAGAATAGCTACCCCTTTCTGCCCTTATTTCCCACCTCCGCCTCATCGAAACTCTAACACACTGAAAAGCTAAGGTGCCATTAGCCCCAGTCCAAGCCCAAAGTACATACCTGACTCCATAGCGACTCTCGTTTACTTTTTCCGGCGTCCTCCACATCCCTACATTTCAGCGCTATATCCGGCTGAAACGCATCATCAGAAGTAGACACATTACCGGCCTGTCCATCCAAATTCGGCTGCACGCTCTGCTCTGGGTTCGGCTCGATACCATTCAAGCGGAAAGGCTTCTAGTGCCGGAATTCTACGGTACTCATGCACTCACCTGGCTCCCGTCTCAAAGCACCTTGTATTTTAGTTATCCTCTCTTGATTCGTCGTCTCCCGGCCCTTCGCACTATTCACCGCTCACTCTCTCGTTGCCCGGCGGCTCCTGTCTGGAGCGTGTTAAACCGCAATAGAAGTTGTTATGCTCAATCCATTGTCTCGACTCCGGGCCAGTCTGGAATATTTTGCGCCGAGCTAGAGATTTTCGCAGAATTTACTTTCTTATCATTTCACGCTCTGGTTAAATCCGCAAGACGGCCGAATCGGCTTCATGTGTTCGCAAGACGGTGTTTCTTACGATAAGGACACGGATCCACTAGCAAAAGCTCTCCGTGGCGCAGAAGCAAGAAAAACGTCGAACAACAGCGACTAATGTCCTCGGAAAGAAATTTCTTGTGCCAGCTAATCATGAAACGGCAGCCTGCGTGGGCACAGGTTGGGCACAGGTATATATATTTTCCAGCTCTGCATGGCGCGCAAGACGTACGCCCCTACCTAGCGTGTCCAGAAGTGTCTTACCATTGGCCGTCCCAAGTGTCCCCATAGAATCACTCCTTGTGACCCGCCATACTGATCTGACAAGCACATCTACTGCGGAAACGAACACCGCTGCCAAATTTCGACTGCGGATTGGTGATGTCAATTCAATCGCGGTTCATTTTTAACGACGTGCCCTGTTATGGTACCCAAGTCTCTCACACAAGTATCTGGACTTTGCTTGAGGACGTCGGAAGCAGTTGCACGGACTTGCCCCTGATCTATCAGTGGTGTTCCTGTGCCCTCGCCAATCCCCAGGCCGCTAGGATGGTAGAGAAGATACCGTTGTAAAAGCGCGGCTACTTCCGGCATCCCAAATGGCATTTAAACGTCAGCTAACTTCAGAGGCTTGCCCACGCCTATCTGCCATCCGTGCCCCGCATTAAATATCTCGAAATGCAGATCCACCCCATCGTTTCGGCGCTTGCGCTCTCCTTCGCATCGTTCGTAGCAGCCCAGGTAAATCTAGCTTCTCTCGCGCGCCCTCCACATAAAGCGCCTCTGATGATCTCCTTTTAGTCCGACTCCGGCGCTGTGGGCTATGGGGCGGCTGCGACTCCCAGTGGATTGAATGCGGCAACGCCCCCCTACGGCACCGCCGCCGTAACCCCGACCTTCTATGCCACCTCCGGTGAGGCGATTCCATCTGGCGGCGGCATATCCAAGGGAGCGGTCATCGGTGCGGCCGTCGGTGGCAGCCTCTCAGCCTCGCTCGTCATCCTCGCCGGGGTGCTCTTCTGCCTGCGCTACCGTGCCCGCAAGACGATGGTAATTGCCGTGGAAAGCGCCCACACCGCGGACATTAGCAGTCGGTGCGATCAGTTGGAGCGCGAGGTGCGCGGGCTGCGTGAGCAGCTCGATCGTCTAGAGGCGCGGCGCCTTGCGGGTGAATACGGATATGGCGGTGGAGCGGTGTTGTACACGCACGAGAAGGATGCGGACCTCACCCTGGGTACGGAGAAGAAGGACAGAAAGGAGAGTCTACCGACGTATGCGGACTGAGGCGTGGGGCTCCATGCCCGACTGGGCGGAATGAACTGGAAGACACAATTTTTTCTGCTGTACGACTGGATTAGCGACCTTACAATGTATTGTAGGTGGAGATCTCTGAACAATGCTACTAAATACCTTCATGCGGAAATGGCAGTTTCCTCTATGAGTAGGAATATGAAGAAATTGTGAAGAAATCACAAACGCTTCTCTGAAGTAAAACCGAAGCCGACTCCCCTGCCCGAGCGTCAGCTTGCCCTAGACCGGAAACCGATCCGGCTACGGGAAAACTGTCGTTAGACAGCAAGTAGACAGACTAGAGTTGATCTGGTTTGAATTTACTATTGATTTCAAATCAATTTACTATATTTTTTCGTTCAATTTGTGGTCAATTTGTCAGGGCGCTGGAACTCACTCGATCTCGCAGCTTGACGAGGCGACGAATTGGTTCAAAATACTTGTCTCCGTCCCTTCCGCCGTCGAATTGAATGAAAAAAATAAGCGCCGGGCCACTGCCAAGCCGTTTGCGCAACCTTGTTTGAGATCAATGACTTTGTCAAACAAATACAACTTCAAAGCTGTGCTCATCTTCTCGTCCCAACGTTGCACAAACCGTCGCCAAGCCCAATGCAGGATAAAGAAAAGGGCAATATTTCAGCGAACAGAGGTGACACTGTGATCTTGCTGACTCATGGGAAGCACAGAAGCTTATGGCGAAATGATTCACAGCGGGCATTCCGACCCCGGACGTGTATGAAGCTCGCGATGAGGCCGCAACATCAAAACTGTGGGGGGTCTATGTACTAGAGGCGGAGAAATATGACAAAGCTCTCGTTGAGAGCTGGCGAAGTGATATGGAAGGAATGTTAATATTTGTATGTTCTTATTTTGTATTATTCATAGAGCACTGACAAGGTCACCCAACCGCAGGCAGGCCTATTCTCTGCCAGTTTGACGGCGTTTCTCATAGAGAGCTATAAAACTCTCAGACCCGACTCAGGCGATGCAACAGTTCTTCTCTTGACGCAGATTTTGGCGCAACTTAACCCCACGGCGAACGGCAGTACCGTCGGCGTGCCACTAGTTTCGCCGACTTTCATACCACCTGTGACCTCATTAATTTGCAACGCATTTTGGTTCCTTAGTCTCGGGCTCAGTCTTTCCAGCGCTTTAATGGCTACTCTCGTTGAACAGTGGGCTCGCGAATTCATTCACAAGGCGAATATCAACTCTGATCCAGTCACTCGGGCGCGGATACTGTCTTACCTTTATTACGGCCTCAAGCGTTTCAATATGCATGCTGTAGTGGAGATTATTCCCCTCCTCCTGCATTCCTCGTTATTCTTTTTCCTCGCTGGGCTTGTCGCATTCCTCGTACCCGTCAATTTGGCCATGACCATTGTTGCTGCGTCCCCTCTATTTTTCGTAATGGCAATATATGTTTATCTGACCATTTTACCGATCATTCGACTTGACTGCCCATATCGGACCCCACTTTCGAGCGTGACCTGGCGACTATTCAAGAACCCAGCCAATACCAGCCACTGCAGATCTTCCATTTCCGATGGCATTCATTCCTCGAGGAGTATGTTCAATGCAATCACATTCCGCGCGACGGAGCCCTCTTCAGAACGAGTCGACCGAGATAGGAGGGCTCTGATTTGGACGCTTGGTTCTTTGAAGAATGACCACCAGCTCGAGATCTTTCTTGACGCTATCCCGGACGTTGTGTGGGGCCCGAAGGGCCGGCACCGTATTCATGATGACCACATCCAAACTGTGGCGCGTGATTCAAACTTACAGTTGTGGGCTCGGATCCGGGTGTTGCTCGTCAGTTCCGACAGCGGCCTTTTATCTCCGGAGGCGGCAATGCGACGGCAGATTACCTGCTACAAGGCATTTTGGACCATAGCCAGTCTATCCCTTCCGGGAGACGTCTGGACACCTTCGCAGGAGGATACTGGCCACTTCGATCGTGCTGCCGACCCCTCCGTCGCACAGTATATGGTTTCCGCCCGCGCACTGGCTGCGTGGAACTTGTTTTGTGCATTCAAGGCCCAAATTTTGGGTGCAATGGAAAAACCTGATTTCGCGTGTGGTCGAGAATCGCTGTGGCTCCATCTCAAGGACACAGAGCGTCACCCCGTGTTCACTTTCCTCCCCCCACGGTTGGGTGCGAAATGGGCACTGCACATACGCAAATTGTCCAATCGAGATTCTGTCCTCGGGTTGGATTCGATCTCAGGTGTCCTCCAGAAACTCCGCGCCTTTCAAACCGAGATTCCTCATGTCATCCTCTTCGACTACTTGCACCGAGCGACAGCACTAGATTCTGCTCCGTATCACTTCGACCACACCATATCCACCATACAGGTTGAACACGCACCCTTGTCCACTCCCACGCTTTCCCATCTTCACACAATTTTTTCCGAGTCGGTATCCAGTCATCTGAACGCGATGAATTCCACTAGGGAACTCCATCGCATCGATAACATCCTCGGCATGTTGATTTCCTTCTGCCAAGTACAGCCACGGGAGGATCCAATCATCGCCCGCGGAATGATCAGATACCTGCATCGCAGAACGTCCGATGTCGCTGTTGAACACGTTGCATGGAAATGCGGCATGACCTACCTGTGGTCCGGCCTAACTGCAGATATTAGAAACGAGCGGTATCTCACAGGGCCTGCAGATTCCAACGGGACACCACTGGATGACCTATTGGCCGCGCTGTGGCGACTGTGTGTATTGCCGCGGCAGGCAGTTATCGAACTATCCGTCTGCGATGCTGCCCTCGAAGCGGTCATAAATGCAGGGGCATCTCCGGTCTCTGCTTGTCTGATCCCTCTTCTGAAGCTGAAAATATTCGACGCCTTGCGCTTCAATCACCACACCGCCCGTACCCTGAAATCTCATCTTATCCTTCAGCTGCGGCATCCCGTACTCCCATCCGAGACTGCTGTAGATCTCCCGCTTGACGTGGACGTCGAAGCTCTGGAGGACGACACAATCAACGCGCAGCTTGATCCACTGTATGAAGTACTCAGCGCGCGCATTACGGAAGGACGAGTTCAGCTTCTTGCCGAATTCCTCGAACATTGTGCCTCGGCCGAGCTCCCATACGACCCAGTCAAAACCATCTCCGTGCTCGGCGCGTTCGCTCCAGCAGCCTCAGTCCACCCAATCTATCAAACCCGGCTGGCGACCAGCATGAGAGCCCTCCTCCGCATTGCGCGCCGACGACCAGCACTTTTGAAGGCCGTGATGAATATTGAGGTGTTCGATGTTTATGCAGCGAGCGCCGAGACGGAGAAGTCGCGCGCCATCGGCGGGTGGCTGCGCAATCAGCCGTGGCTTGACGATCCCATCGCCCGCAATACCATGGTGCATTTCTTGACCGGGTACTCGGTGACCTTGGCTAGCACTAATACCGCCCTCAACGAACGCGTGGACTGCATACTAGATGGGTTGGGTTATTTGCACTGTGATATTATCGAAGATACGGTACTTGATTTCTCTGTCTTGAGATTTGCATCCTGAATGAACCCATAGCATGAATCATATTCACAAAAGCCGAAATAGAAAATGCACCGTTCTTCCAACTCGGTAGGCATACGGTCCTACTTATTGGTAGAGGATAATCCAAGGCATGCTGACGGTCCTCAGAGCCGTTGGCGAGACGGAGTTAATTTTCCCTTCGAACCAGTTGTTGATTTCAACACAGCCTCAGATATTTGTTTGAGGATGTACATGTATTCTGCGTCCTTCGCATTAGTCTCAAATCAATATCCTTTCTTTGTTTCCGAAATCAGTCAAATATCGCCGCTCCGGGTTCAAGAACTCTATATCGCCGGCTGGGCCAGCCTCCGACCGCCGCAATGCCAGGCATTCTCTAGGATCGAAGTTCCAACTTCCGATGAAAGCGTCCTGCTGGGCGACTTGCGAGGCTTTGAGATCCGCGCCAATGACTCTAACTCGGAGAACGGAGCACCTTCGATATCTATCGGACTCCGTTGCGTCTTCCCATTAACTGGATCACAGTGATCCGGAAAAGCGGTAGAGCGACGGAAAGGGTCCAGGTAAAAATACATTCAAATACTTCACACATCGTAATCCTATTTATCATTGAGAATGAACATCCACCATCCAGCCAACGGCCGAACAGTGTCGTTCACCCCGGTTGCAGACAATCCCGAATCGTTGCTCGAGAAAATCTGCGTCCCAACCAGCCCTGCGGTGAGGACACAGTCAAAGACCTCCCCATTGTCGTCCAGCTTCACGGGGACCTCTGCGTAGCTGGGTGGGAGGTTGTCGCTATCCACTTGATGGAACGGCACGTCGTCCAGGACGAGTTGCATGCGCCCGCCGTACCAGTCTGTTCCACGCACATATGTGGCGTGAAATTCCTTCGCGGAAAGCGTCTCCGGCGCCTCAGGACGCTCGAGATCCTGTACGAGACATTGAATGAGCCAATAACCTACACGAAATGAATACATACCCTGAGCAACTGGGCTCCCATCCACCGCCCCTTCTCGCTAAAAGCACAGAAAGCATTGATCCAACCTGTATAGTGGGAAGGACCACTGCCTCCCGCTTCATAGTGCGCGATCTTCTGCCAAAATTCGACTGTTTCTTTGCTGTTGGGTTCGTCGAAGGATTTGATGAACCGAGAGATGACAGGCACGAGCAGGTGATACCACGCAATCGTCTCGAGGCCGTATTCCTTAAGCTTCTCCAGACGCTGCAAAATATCCTCCCAGTCGGACTTCTCGCCCTCGAGCGTAACCCGGGGGATTCCGCACTTGATGCCGGAATACACGTACGTAAAATACGCTTTGAGGGTCGCCATCATAAGCATCGCAGCGACGGTGGTGTCGTTCTGCGTCGTGGTGGTAAAGGTCGGCAGCACCCACGCGCGCAGCTCCGGGTCCACCACGTTCTTCTCCAGCTCGCCCACCATCTGGCGCGACATGTCGCCAAAGTCCAGATTATAGCGGGTGCCCTCCGCGGTGACGGTGAGCTCACGCTGGCCCTCGTGGGCGACGAAGCTGGCGCGGAGGAGCTCCGAATTGGCGTTGACGAAGTAGTTGAACTGCGTCAGGATGGCAAGCCAGACGTCGTCTGGGCGGATGACCAGCGCATGGTGCTTATTGTATGCAAGAATCGCTGTCTCGACGAAACCGTTGTGCGTTGGGATGGCGTTGCTAATTTGCGTGGGCGGAGGTCCGGAATTGACGCTCTTCTTGTCCTTGAGCTTGGAGGGCAGGAGCTTCTTCCATCTATACCATCAGCCGATATATCAGTCGACTGAAACATCACAAGCGAGACAAGCATGCATTTTAAGGTCGGGCTCGCCGCGCGCATCCGTGAGAGAGGTCTGGAGTATCTCGCCCGCCTTCTTGGACTGTTCTTTGCAAGCAAGGGCAAGGAACTGCCGTGCTGTGTGGCTTCCGTCTTGGCCCTGCGGCAGGGCGACCGGATTGGCAGGATGTGTGGCAACAGTGAAGGTAACAGGCATCTCGGGGAGAGGGGGATATTAGGACGGTCGTGAGACGAAGACCTTAAGCTTGACGGCGTTATAGGTGGTGGCGCCGCTTCACTGCCTCGGAGAAGCTGATGGAAACTTGAAGCCGGGCACTGCCAGTCAGGCATGAGATAGAAAATCCGAGGAGGAATTTCGATTAGGCGGATGCTTCTTCCAAGCAAGACCGTATTTTTAACAACTGAAAGCCAGGACTCAGAGCAAGAGTCAGAGTCAAGCAAGAGTGGCAATTCTCTGTTTACGCAAGCTTGGCTGATCAAAAAAGCGGTGCTCACTCCTTGCGTTTAATCATACACTCCAAGGATGATAGGCAAACCTCTCTTGCCGCCGGAATCCCAGGACATGTCCCGCGCAGTTCAGATGACGGGCCACGGGAGTCCGAGTCCGAGTCTCTGGTATGCCACCATTCTTGCATTGATCAAGTTGTTTCGAATACCAGAACTGCCTGAATGCCTTCATTGCTCTCAGTCCGTCAAGGTGGATGAGCAGATTACATCCGCTGTGCGACATCTGGTATTCGCGATTCACTCTCCCTGATCGGCTTCAATGTGATTCTTCTTGGGCACCATTCGCCATTCAAAGGTTCTACATGAAACCTTCCGGGCCTATCTCTCGCGTGTCACATATATCCCGGCTGACCGCCGACTCGCACCTCTGCTGGTTTTGTGGGTCTGCATGTACTCGGAGAAACATGCCCTTGTCCTTCCTGCGCTATGGTCCTCCCTGTGTTAAAGCCGACGCACCACGATTCAAACCAGTGCGCCTATCTGTCTCAAACACGATTCTGGCTTGCTCGAGCGGGTCATTGCAAGCTATCTCTTCAACTCGATACTATCCTTCGCATAAAGATACGGGACCGACGGCGGATTATCCTGGTGGTCGAGGGCTATATGCAGCGGTGCGCGAAACTCGAATTCCACTCATATAGACTGAGTGGCTCCTCCGCCTTCTTCGCTATTCCTTCGTTCTGACCGAGGCGATTTTATCTGATGTTTATCTTCGGCTCCGCAGCCGTCCTTGTTTGAGGCCGAGAACCTCCGAGTACTCCAAATGCGTTGTCGATGGGGCTTTCGCCGAATATATTCTACGGCATCGAGCCTTAAGCGACATTCGCTGTCTTTTCCTGAGAGGCTTCCTTATTCCCCACGACGCCATCGAGGCGCTCGAGCTCGCTCGAGGTATCCACTGGCGGAAATTGTGTTATACCGATGCTAACCGAACTTGATTTCGCCATTTGCTACAGCTATGAGGGCAAATTCGCAACGACGGTTGCCTCGAGCTGCTCATCTCCTGCCGGTGGACTTCGGGGCCTCGTGCATCTCTGAAATCTATCACGGTTCTATTCGGCTTTGAAAGGCATGCAGAGAATTTCGCTGGCTCACTTGAACCTTCTTTCTTCTGGCGGCCTGCACGTTGATGTTCGGGGTGTGTATCCGTATGTGAATATCAAAACTGCCTGTCCCCCTCTTTCCTGCGTGCGCCGTTGACCCTGCCCCAGCCGTGTGAATCTAATCAGCCCCATGAAATATATTTCCCTGGACGCGTCAGGTTATTAGATTAAACGGTAAATCCGGCTGCCAGTGAGTAATAACGGACGGCTTGCTGCACGACTATGCGGCTGTTTTATTGGCAGAAGACGCGACGAACTAATGAATATCTCTCTTGTAGTCAGGGTCAGCGCCGCGGCAATAATATGCCATTGCTCTATCTGCGCACCTCCGCCGTTCTGCGCCAGGCATCCTGACCATGCGATACAAATGGGTTTCAAAATCTATCAAGACCTATGCACGTTAAGTTGTTAACACCTTCGTCTTCTGATAGGAATGCCTGCGCATTGCCGCCAATCGCAATTCACGTTAAAACTAGAAAGTTGCCGCCGCGGTGTATCGTAAGAACGGCGATCCGAGCTTCATCGGAATTAACACATTTATTCCGAGTCGGATGACTTATCTCCTCCGCATTACCAGAAACCATACGCCGATATTTTGCCATGGTCACTTTCTCAGGCACGTCCAACCGTCGACATGCGAAGGAGCGGTGTTTCCTATTGTGGGAAAACCTTATCGTTTCGTTCAGCTTGTGATCCGACAATCATGGCATTTGCGACTTGGCCCCACTTGACTGAATGCACTTATCATATCAACAACGTCTACTTTAACCCAGCCAAGGTTTCCCGTGTCAGTCGTGTATGAACTTTTCTGCTCCCGTGCGACAGTAATCCCAACTCACTATTTTTTGCAGCTTGGCCGTGTGTTTCGTAAATCTCGCCACAAATCCGAACGCTAAAAAAGAAGCACCCCTCATGGCTCGCTTCATAGATAATACATTCGACGAATGGCCTGAAACAGGTAGGAAATTCCGTACCTATACGGTTATTTGGAACACGTTAGCTTGTGCTTCTTATTACCACGCTTTGGTCAGCAGCAAAACCTATAAAGCCGGGTACCCTCCAACTCTAATCCTCAGTCGTTTGCTGCCTTTGTATGTACTCGAACCGACTTTGCAGCTCCCATAACTCTTATTCCGCTTGCAAACACTCTGCACCAAGCCTCATCCTTCTCTGAACCCGTACACGACGCAATGGCCCTACTCTTTCCTCTGGTCTTAACACGCCCGAGTCCGAGCTCGAGTCCATGATGACCGTCCATCCTACATCGGCCCGTCGTCCCAACCCGATCCTTGTCCAGGTCTGCCTCTTTTACAATACTCGGACTATTCTCATTTGCCGTCGTTCATTCATCTAGTCCGACAACACTCGTTACAGCGACGAGCATATCACGGCGACGTTCCATAACCGGGGCTCTGCCGTCGATGTGTCCAATGGCCAATTCACTATCACTCCCACCGTCCAGTCGTACGAATTCCAGACAAAACGGACGGTCGGCAAGACTGGGTGAGCGGTATCCAGATTTTTAACAGGCCACTGCGCTAAAATACTCCCGCAGATTGATGATGATAGGCGTTGGCGGGAATAATGGAAGCACTTTGTGCGCGACCATTTTAGCCAATCGCCACAACATCACCTGGCACACTAAGTCTGGGATGCAACAGCCCAACTACATCGGCTCGGTCCTCCGCGCTTCGACCGTGCGCATCGGGACTGAGGCTGGTACGGGTAAGGACGTGCATGTCCCTATCTCTGACATCCTGCCCATGGTTCATCCCAACGACTTGGTGCTCGGAGGATGGGACATCTCCGGGTTGCCAATGGACAAGGCCATGGAGCGCGCGCGCGTCCTGGACTGGGATCTTCAGCGTCAGGTGGCGCCTCATATGGCTCTTCTTGGAAAGCCTCTCCCGTCTATCTATTATCCCGACTTCATCGCTGCTAACCAGAGACCCGTGCCAACAATGTCATCCCGGGGACCGATAAACACGCTCATCTGGAGCATATCCGGGCCGATATCCGTAGGTTCAGAGAGGACAACTCACTTGACCGCTGCGTTGTCTTCTGGACCGCGAATACCGAACGCTACAGCGACATTATCCCGGGCGTCAACGATACGGCCGACAATCTCCTCGCGGCTATCAAGGCGTCCCATTCAGAAGTTTCCCCTTCCACTCTGTTTGCCGTTGCCGCCATCCTCGAGGGCGAGCCATTCGTCAACGGCGCTCCGCAGAACACATTCGTTCCTGGCGTGATCGAGCTGGCTGAGCGCCACCAGTCCTTCATAGGCGGCGACGATCTGAAGTCCGGACAGACGAAGCTCAAGTCTGTGTTGGCTGAGTTCCTTGTCAACGCCGGGATTAAACCGCTTTCTATTGCTTCGTACAATCATCTCGGCAATAACGACGGGCATAACTTGTCCGCTGAGCCGCAGTTCAAGAGCAAGGAGATCAGCAAGAGCAGTGTCGTCGACGACATGGTTGATGCTAACCGCCTTCTATACAAAGCTCCCGAGATCGGGCCCAAGGGGATTGCCGCTGGAAAGGGAGAGCACCCTGATCATATCGTGCGTGTTTTTTTTAAAACATTTCAGCCGATGGTTGGTTTTTAATGATTTGATTGCGCAGGTGGTCATTAAATACGTGCCGGCGGTCGGAGATTCTAAACGGGCCATCGACGAGTACTACTCCGAAATTTTCTGCGGTGGAAGATCCACGATCAACATCTTCAATGAGTGCGAGGTCCGTCTTTTCCTTATTGCATGATTTTGTTTTGACTGAATTTGGTGTAGGACTCTCTGCTCGCGACTCCCCTTATTCTCGACCTGGCCATTCTTACCGAACTCCTTACGCGGGTCCAATACCGCAAGGTCGGATCGTCTGGAGCAGGTGCGGAGCCAACTAAATTTGCTCCGCTCTACCCTGTCCTGTCGCTCCTCTCCTACATGTTGAAAGCGCCGCTGGTCAAGCCTGGTAATTGTCCCTTCTCTCGTAAGCTATGGTTTATTTATACCTGAGCGCAGGCACGGAAGTGGTCAACAGTCTCAACCGCCAGCGCAATGCCCTAGAGACCTTTCTCAAGGCGTGTATCGGGTTGGAGGGGAACAGCGATCTGTTGCTGGAGACGCGCATTTGGTAGACGCAGATGAGTGGCCCTGGGTTATCGTGAGATTTCAACAATCCCACGAAGTCATGATCCTCTTGCGATTCAACTCGCTAGTAGAATCATTTTGTAGACTGTTGGATACGTGTTTCTTGCTCCAATTATATCTCTTGTCAAGTTGAACCTCCCTTTATTGGAATATTGTTAGAGGTCACCCCTGCTACGTGACGGCCGTGGGGAAATTTTAGAGACACAATTACCCTGAATTTATGACCCTCAAAATTTGATGACAGAAGATGTGGCTCATTGTCGGTTTCTAATTTGTCTTCTCATGATAACCTTACTGCTTGGGTGAACCTTTCAGACTGTACTGTTCCTGTTCTGTCTCCTCTTTACCATCGATTCTCACAACAGCGCAGCAACACCCAGCGATTCTGCCGCCGCACAGAAACGTTTCAATCAGTTCCTGATTTAACGCCCGGAGAGTCAGAGTCGGAGTAGTTGAATGACCATATCTGAGGCTGTACCTCGCGCCCACTGTCAGACAGTCCAAAAACAGCTACATGACGCATCCATAGTCTAGGGATTGAATTTTCTATGGGCGACGAACAGTTAGTTGCCACAGTAAACAGGCGCCTTTCCCATTATCGTATTTAATCTTAGTTTCGCAAGGTCGATGAATACATAAGACGCGTGTTATGACTTTCAATGACCTTCGCGACCGAACCGTTACAATCAACTTTCGTTGAAACTAGATACTCTGAATATCCCACACCCGAAAATATCAGTCTCACGCATGGTCGGGAGGTCATCACCCACCATAGCACCGACGGGATTCAGTATAAATTGGAATACTCCCACAGGTCACCACAATTGCGCTTGATACAATTTCTGTCCCGACTTGATAGTGTGGTTGCTTTTTTATATATATCTAAATAGGTGTTCGGCCGCCGTCTACTTCTGTAACCAGTAGTTCTGTCTTCTAGACGATTACATCGTACATAATACAACAAGTCCTCCTATTCCCAGGAGGATCAAAAGAGAAAAAAATAGATAGAAGGTGGGGGCTATTCCTCGAGAGAGGACGAGGACGCGCCACTGTGCTCTCGCAGCGACGGCAGGGGCAGGGGAGCTTCTGGCTTTTCACGAATGGGAGGCAGAGGCACCGCATCGCTGTCCCTGTGATATCGCGGCGGGAGCTCTACGACCTCGGCAGAGTCCGTGATCACCGTTATCGGCGCCTGTCCAGCATCGTGATGAAGGACATAGGTGCGGCTTCGTGCGGCCGGGTTGGCGATCTGCGACGAGCGTGGGTCAGAGACGGAATTCCACGAGAGGGCCTCGGTTTGTGCTTGGGAATACGTCCTGCTGGGGGACCTCTGTCGAGTTTGATTGGTGTCGGTGCCGAAAGGATACTCGAATGCATCGACCCGGGGTTGCTTGTGCCGAAAGCGAAGATACAAGAATGCCCCGAGAGCCCCGAGAATAGCAGCGGCGAAGGCACCGCCCAAGCCGGCACCAACCGCGATGGTGTGCGCTTTAGAGTACGGGCTGCGGAGAAATATAAACGACTAAGAATGTGCCAAGGAAACTGACTGAGACATACATGGTCCCAGGAGCCACTGGAGCACGGCGCGTCAGATATTTTAAGTCGGGATATATAAATTAGGTGGAACTCACAACAGTCGCTTGGACCAAAACCGCCGGCATGCAACGGGCCGTTCGACCACATCTGACCATCAGCGCTCACAAGAGATAGGAAAAACGGGAAAGACCATGACTACACCCTATCAATCACAGAAAGATCGAAAAAAGAAAAACACACCAAAGATACTGTCCAGTCTATGGCATCCATCGAGTTGGACGTAATGTTGTACGGCGGATGTAGTGCCGGCGCAACCTGTGGTGATCGAAGCTTAGATGCAATTGCCAGTGGCGATTGGAAAAAATAAGCATACCGTAAGAGTATAGGGAGGTTTTCCGCTCCTGGGAGTCACGAAGAGGTCCGTACACTGATCAAGGCATTGTAGCAATATTCGGTAGAACAACACCACACACACCTGGTCGATAAATCCATATTGCGACATTGGTCCTCCAGGCACAGTTGCATCGACCTTCAACGGAGTTGGGAATGTTACGTTCTGGCATCTGTCGCGAACCATTGCAAAAGATGTTGTCGGAGACGATGAGTGGCTCACGTTGGGGTTGCCACAGTCGAATTTTGCACGACCGTATACATGGCCTGGCATCCGCCAGCAACTCCATTCTTATCCCACTTTGAGGACGATCATAAGCTCGAGTTTGGCCGTAGGACAGGACCCACCATGCAAATCTGATACTGAAGGAATGTTAGTTGAGGGAAATAAGAACCGAAGTCGCGGACGAACCTGGGTCCCAGGGGCGAATGGCACCTCCCAATCCTGTTTGTAAGTGAATAATTTGGTAGATACTGCAGAATAGCGTCTCCGTACGAATGAGAGTTCATTCCCTGCCGCGATTGAAAAGGGTGTAGTGAATGTGCTGTCGGTCAGAATTTAGGGGAAGCTTCTTGAATGAATGAATGCCAACGCACGACGTGTAAACTAGGAGCGAATATGGTGCTACGGGATTTTGTCTATAGGACTCAGGTGGGTCGGCATGCAAACGGAGAGTGTTATCAATGCGCGTACCCTATCGCTGCCGCTGAGATCGTCCATTCATATCAGCGACCTCTACTGTCCCTAGCACTGGAACACACACCTCGACCCCATTTGATGTGAATCGTCTCGCACTGTTCTGAGGTCCTATGTGTCAGTTTTGGCTAAGAGAGTTTACTGAGCGCCACGGACCTGTTATTGGAATGGGAACAGGCTGCGTCGCAATGTTATAGTCGAAAAAGAACCCCTATAGGAGTCTATTTAGGACGAGGGAGGCGATCCGACATTGAAGCCAACGCACCGGCTGCAAAAATGGTACATATTTGGCCCAGCCAGTCACCACCAAGCTTCCCAAAACTAGCAAAAGGTCCAGCCACGAAGAAATGAAAGCATGGCGCCCCATCGCATCCACTGGGGACAGGCGGGGAAATAAAAGTGAAGACGAAGGAATGTGAGAGAGCAAGGCTGACTGAGATGGGAATCCCTTGCCCTGGTTTTCTTATGACATCTGGATCTGGCAGCGATATCTTTTGACAGGTGGTATTTGATATGATGGAAACGGCATCACGGAAGTTTCTCTGAAGACGATGCGGCCCTATGCGGCTCCCAAGCTTAGACTTGGCTGCCCGTGATTCGCTGAGGGCCATTCATTGTCATTCACAAGCCCAACAGATTCATGACTCCCATGCTCTCCTGGACGATCTTAAACAAGTCGAGAAATCGCATCAGGTCGGACAGCGAATCCCGCGGCCGACTGACCACAGTTTACAAAATCTAGCTGAGTAGGCTCTTGGCTCGGCCGTCTGTCCCCGGCAGCTCCTGCCAACTCCTGCCCTCCTGCCAACATTCTCAAATCCAGTCAATTGGGATCGATCAGATGATCTTGATCCGGCGAGATGGTTGTGAAGGATTCAATTGGGGTCTACTTAATACCTCGCGCGATTTTTGGAACGTGTCTTAATATCCGCAGTAGTAGCCTCATTATATTGTATTTGGCGTTATGTGAATTCGGTCAAAGGATGGTTTCCAGGCACAATCTCACTTTCCAGGACAGGATGTTGGTCTCTGAGCTGCGCCACAAGGATGACAACCACAATCCCAACTGTCAAGTTCGATGCAGTCCACATATGATCCACACCCGGGCACGACCACAGGGCTAGGGTTACCTGGCGCTTAAAAATTCAGCAGACGGTAGAGCCTTTGGGGGTCATATCTGTACAGTTTGTGGGGTAGGTAGGTGGGTAGAATTACACAGCAGTCCCAATGGGCTCAACTTAGACGAGCTTCCGAGATACCTTGTACGGCAGACGACACGAGAGTAACAGTTCGGCGACCACTTGAAAAGCCGGCGATAAGTTTAGAGAAGCGCTTAAAGGGCTTTGAGTAGCACCACCTTGGCGGCTCACTCTGATAGTTTCAGATCATGTTTCGCGGATGCTGAGCAGAACAAGGAGAAATGAAGATGCGATGCTGCGAAGATCATCATTTAATAGGCGGGATATGACGGGATGATACTCTTCGAATTGAAATGAAGAGAGTTACGTCCCCTCGACTTCAAGTTCTGTTACCAAATCTGAGACTTGCACGGCGCTGTAAAAATTTCAATCGAGGTTTTTATATTGTGGTAACTGAGGCGAGTCCAGGAGACGGACAGTAGTTGCACCAGCATGCGGACGAAGTTGATGGTCCAGAATAGAAATACTGAGGTCCCGCACAAGCCATATTCGTTTCACTGGTGGAAGATGATGACTCGGGGATAATGAACGCCGTGAAGGAGTGCCTAGGCTGGCCTATGATAGAAGCTATCAGTGAACAACGTGTGTCACCGTGGATCCAATAGGCACCGGCCCTGATCCTCGGCTGATCATCCTATAAGTCGGCTAGCTGCCAATCGTGAGGGCAAACCAAGAACGAACCCAATATTGGGTTTAAACCTTGAGAAGCCGCCCGTGCGAGCAAACTCTGACGTCTATTTCTCGTCTGCGGAATACTGCCTGTTGGCGCCTCCAAAGTGGGGCGAGGCTGCGCAGTGCAGACTATAAGGAAGTTTAGAGCTTTACTGGACGGCGTAAATTTATGAACTGACATAAGGCTTGAGAGTCGGAGTTGAGATAGCTCTGGATGACAGCGCAGAAACCAGGCATGCAGATGTTATAACTCTTTCGGAGCAAACCTGTCTGGGGGGATGTATCCGGCCTCCAAATCCGGCCCCAGCCGCTCATCTCGGATAGGTGACAGCTGCGGAACCGGGCGAGGACTAGAAGAACTCCAACGAGACGACAATGAAGAGCGGACAAGTTGGGTGTGTTGACTGGATCCCAACGAGTGCAAGTGGGATGGAACTTGGCGGTCTTCCTGCAATGAAAGTGAGCCTCAGCAGAGCTAGTAGAGACGTAGACAAGAGAACGTAGCGGGAGGAACCTTTCTTTCTTATTTGGCGAAGGAAATTTGAGCAATGTTCGCTTCGTCCCACAGAAAGAAGATCACCGCAGAATCCAGATGTTTTGGTCAAGACGTCACTGTCACGTAAGGTCACATCATGACTAACACCGCCGGACCAACGGCCCGAAACCGGCTCTTCGTCGCACGATGCTTACTACCTGGTCCTGCTTGAAGCTCAGGGGACCTTCATCTCATTTTGTAACTAATCTTGAATGCGAAATAGCCCAGTTCCTACAGTCTTCGGAGCTTGGATTGGATCGATACAAGATCGATACGCTGCTCATCTTGCAAGGAGAATTTTGCCCAAGATCGTCTCACTGGCAAGCGTTGGCCAAACGCCGCGAACTTCGAAGCCGTCTAAGTTGGCTCAGGGAACGGTCGATCTTTTAGTCCCCAAACCTCCCGATTCCTCCGTCTAGGACTCGACGCTGACTGGAAGCGTCCTGTACCCGGCGACTTGGCAATTTAACAACGGCGATCTTGGGCGATCTTGGGAGTAGCTTAGCTGGGATGAGTCGGCGATCCTAGCGAGTCTCGCGGCCTCTCGGAATTCAGAAATTCCTTCTTGAAACTCCCAGGGCTGGCCGAAATCAAGGGACACATTTTCTCCATCTAGGATGACATGACTGTAAGTAGTAGAATGCAAATTCAAGCCATATTCATCATTTTGGCGCGGTAGCTGTGCCAATTCAGGATACTCCGCATATTTCGGCGCATCGCCTCGCGCCTCCCGACGAGACCATCGGATATAATGGTAATACAATATGTCTAGTCTTCCTCTGGCGCTCCTTCTAAAAGGTGCCAGAGTAAACACCAGTCGTTCCGGCCTGCGTAATTGAAATCTAACATTTTATCCTCCCAGCGCTGGCTCATTTATAATTACCGGAGGTTCCCGCTGATGCATCACTCTAACGACATCCCGCCCTGTTTGGAAATCGCTATAAATGTGCACACCTTGAAACGCCGATACTAGGACTGCGACTTAATAAGACTACCAAGATGCACCACACGGGGAATGGGTACGCTCATATTCAATTTGCGCCGTATTGCCAGACCCGGCGGCAAAGGCAACATATAAGATTGGCGGTACGGTATAAAACGGGAACACTTTGGCCCAGCTCTCTAACCGCCCACACAACATGAGGGCCATCTTTCTGCATTTCGCACTCGCCATCGCCACAACACAGGCGATATCGCCGCCCGTGTACGACTACGTCGTCGTCGGTGGCGGTACTGCGTTCGTTCTCTGCTCTCACTGCATGCATTGCTTGTTAATTGGTGGGATTGCGCAGAGGATTGACGGTCGCTAGCCGCCTCACCGAGGACAAGGACGTTACGGTCGCCGTTCTAGAGGCCGGTTTCAACGCAGAGGGACTGCAAGAAGTAGAATCTCGTTTTCGGAAGATTCCCCCAATTTGCTGAGTATCGTCATTCTAGGTCTTCGTCCCGGGGCTTATCGGAACTGGCATATCGTTCACTACTCTCAACTGGGTAATTACATTCTTTTCGAGTTCACTATATTTCCTGGGCTTTGACGCAAATTAATTAGGCCTATGCGACCGTTCCGCAGACGCACCTCAGCGGCCGCACGCTGACGGTGAAC
>JARJLF010002444.1:0-38510 GCA_029378395.1 Mycena leptocephala
TTTAGACTGCAATCGCTCTTGATAGTCATTATAACCGGCTATAACCGGCCTTGCCAGTGAGCCTCCTTGAGCACTGGAATGCCCCCACGCGAGCTCCCCGGGTTGTAAAATTTTGCGTAAAAATACAACTTTTACGATGCCTTTTTGTCGACGGGAAATGAGTGCTTTTCCACAAAGAAAAAAGAATCGAACAAAGGAAAGACCTTTGTTTCTCCTTTGTTCCTACTTTTACGCAGAGGAAAATTAAACCCTTTCCGAGTGAGAGAGCTAAGGGAAAAGGCGAAATTTTCCGTGAAATTTTACATTTTTGGGAAAATTTCCATGGTAGTGGTATAACGAGTTACAAAGCCATTTTCCCAGACGAAAAAGTCTTTGATCCCCGCAGTGTCTTGATGGTCAATTATAACCGGCTATAACCGGCCTTGAGCCTCCTTGAGCACTGGAATGCCCCCACGCGAGCTCCCCGGGTTCTACTTCGACACAGAGCGCAACCGCTACTTCCCTCTTGCGTCCCGTCCCACACAAACTCGGACTGACCTGGGACTCACCAAGCCGACACCCGATGTACAAGAACCTAGTTGGCCAACGCGACGACGGCGCGTGCTATGGAGTTACACTGGTGAGACGACATCGGCGGGGCGCGCTCGGGAGGCTAGGTGTGTCCATCCATTCCTATTCAGTCTTCAAGGAAGGAAAAACTAATAACATTTGTTGACCAGCCGGCTCCTGCACGCGCGCCTCGCCTCAACGCAACGCGGTTGCGTCGAGCAAGTTAGATCACCCTGGACCTTTGGTTCGACCCAAGTGTCTGCATTTCGGGTGGGTGCTTTTTTTATTATGCGTCGGCGCGCAGTACATTTCGCCAAAGAAAAAGAAAGAAATGCTAATGACGAACAGACGACCCCGACGCGCCAGTTCCTCGGTGACACGCATGGGTGGCTGCATAGCCGCACGCGTGTTGAGTCCTCTTCGTCGCGTTGCCGGGATGCGGAGGATGAGAGCGACGGATGGGCAGAGTGGTCCCCTTGGACCTCCGAGGTCTACCTCGGCATGGAGCCTGATTCCGAGGTACACTAAATCCCGGTTTCTTGAAGAAACAATAGCGTTTGCTAATACACGGCGACCAGATCTCCGCCATCTGCACGACGAGCACGCATTGCGTCGCGGTGTGCTTCGGGCCCGCGACCAAGATCTGTATTCAGCAAGCGGGGATGCCGGGGTGTGTGCTTCATCTAATATTCTTTGCAAACGCGGCCTGATTCCACAGCCGCACCACGCTCCTGGACCTCTCCGCCGGGAGCGACGATCTGCGCACTGCTCTCCTGAACCTCCCCGCCGTGACTGACGTGCGCGCCGCAAGCCTGCATGGCCGTACGCTCGTGCTCGGTACGTTCTGGGCCTCGTAGATCCGACTGGCTTAGCGACCTTTCTTTTCTTCTTATCTCTGTCGCCCTTTGCCCCCGACTGTCGCCGACAAAACACCTTGCCTATGCTCACACCATCCCTTTCGCCCCATCCACAGGCGCCGCCCGTAACGCCGTCCTCCTCCCGGACCTTGACGCGTCCACGACCGCCGTGCGACTGCTCCCCACCCGAACAGACGTTTTTGCTGTTGCGCAGCAGGAGGTGTGTCTCGGCTCTGCAGATTTTCACTATTAGCTTCATGCTGCCCGATACACAGAACCTCGTCTACGCGGGTACACGAACTGGCGCCATGCTGCGCTTCGATACCCGCACTACCAAGTCCAAGGCTCAGGTGCTGTTTGAGAGTGGGGCAGGAAATGGCAACACGGGGCTTGGTGTAAATCCGGGGATACAACGGAGCTCGACTGTATTCGTGCAGCCGACACACGGAGGACAGGCGCTTGTGGTGGGATATATGGACGGGCGGGTGCGTGCGGTACTTGGAATCTTTTGTTCCTTCCTTCCGTCATCCCAATCTTTGTCAAGTACATGCTAACTTCCTGTAGCTCGCTACCTATGACCTCCGCTTTGTGCGCCCCGCAGCGCCGCCAATCGTCACGTACTCTGGAAACCCCTCCGCTCTGTTGCACAACGGCCGCCTCGTGAGTTTCCCTTTCGCGTTATCTCTCCCTACACCAACCTTTCCTCATTCCAGGGCATTACGCTCGACCCCGCCGAGCGCTTTCTCTTTGCAGCCGGCGCGGACTGCCGCCTGCGCGCGTGGTCCCTCGACAGCGGTGCACCCGTCAAGCCCCATGCGCTGAACTCAAGCTTGAACTCAAACTCAGCATCCTCTTTCAATTCCGCTCCACCCTCACAGACGTCGTGCAACCCCTTCATCAAGGTCTTTCCAGCTCCACTGGCCGCGCTGCAGGTTGTAAACGACGACGATGGGCCGGCGCCGATGCTGTGGGCGGGCGGCGGGGGTGAGATGTGGCACTGGCGGCTGGGGGTGTAGCGTATTAGTATTTCATCGTTCTCTTGTGAAGATTGAATGTTCATCACGTAACACAGATAACCATGGGTCTATGTCTAGCGTACAGCGTGGGCAACGTAGATCCCGCTGGTTCAGTGGTTGGAATTTGGAGGGATTCCGGCCATTAAACTGGATTTCTCACGGTTGAACATGTATAGACCAAGCAGGTAGCATCCTCCAAAATAGGCCTGTCGGAGGATGAAATTTATCCCTGTGCTGCTGAGGAATATGAAATACGCGACATGTACATATTTTGGCCAAGTAACTGTGAGCTGAGGATAGTTTGAATCGTTGAAAAACTGACGTTCAAGAGCGGTAATGGTTTTCACGCCTACGGTAATCCTAGAGAACCAGTATCAGGTTTTAATTTCAAGGCTTCAAGCGCGACGTACATTGCAATATTATCTCCGCTGTCAAATGCGTGAGATCAGGGGAACTTCAAACTACTTATCGACTGTGCCAGTTTAATTTTTGGCTCCCTTCGGATTCGTCGCCAAGAAATAAGACAAAGACTTCACACATGTATGAGAATTGACGGTTACCGTTGGATCCAGAATGGGCGGGAGAAAAAACAGGACTCGAACAAAGTTGAGCAACTTGCTCCTGTGGTATCGATACCGTACAAGGTTCAAGACGCTAAATTACTACAGGACATGATAACAAAACGGCTCGCACAAATGGACAGAAAATATGAATGTCTGCAATCGCTGGAAGACTACGGCCGACTGGAATCCAACCTATCCCACGAATATTGCACCGGTCTTTCAATAAAAGGCGTTAGTAAACGGAAGATTCGAGTTTAAGGTTTCCTGCAGTGGGATCGGCGTCGACGCTGCGTGCGAGGCTGACCCGTACGATCACGAGCGCGGGCATTATGTTCTGCAAGTGATGAGGGCTGAGGCGGCAGCTGTCATGCTAAATGAGCATTTGACGCACCATGAGTTGCAGAGACGCGCCGACAAAGAGCGCAATAACGGGGGACCCGAACGTAGTGGGGCTCCTGAGAATTTCGATCGACAAAAATGCAAGAAAATTCACAAAGTATAGCAGGCTTGATTCAAAACTAAAATTGTGTCAGTATATGCGAGGGCTTAATAAGAGGACGAACAGCATTTTTATGGCGGTCTTGTATCGGTGTTCAAGTTTTGGCTCGCCGATGACCTGCAGATGGCGTCTCGTCCACCATATTCGCCCCGCAGTCAGACCCGTCAAAAGCAGATTTGTCATGACCAGGCAAATAGAGACCATAACTATATTGTTGTTCAGGAAAAATGGAGCCAGGGAAACATTGGCTAGAAAGAGCGAAGCAATCGTGATCCCATATACTGCTGCTAGTCAGAAATCGTTCAGCGATCGAGGGGGCTCTTACTGGTGGTCGACAGCAGTAAAAGTAGGGGAACACCTATTACTCGTCTCTTATAAGGAGACCCAGACCAGATTACATAGCACCGGTAAATCTAAACAATTTAGTTTTGGGGTTGTGAAAAGAAAAGAAAAGTGCACGAACGAAAAACCCATCTGCAGCAAAACTGGTAACGGTCAGCGAGGAAATCAATGCAGTTTCAGATTGCATACTTATTCGCAAGGATAATGATATCATGCCAGGGACCTTTGACTTGCCTTAGATGCTGAAAAGCGACCTGAATGTCTTGCAGTGTGCCGATTGCGTCGACTGTCTCCGCTGAGTGAAGCAATTGCACGAACATCGCGGTGAACACCACTTGGTGGATCATATGTACTATTCCAAAAACGCACGCCAGCATCATGGCACAGATGAGAACCCCACGTCCAGCGGAGCCTCGACGTTTCAAGAAATAGGATGCCTGCATCGCAAGCAGAATGCAGATTCCTAGGCGATGAGATGAACACAAAAAAGGAGAGATGCATTAGCATTTGGACATACCATTCAAAAAGAGCGAACTCTGCAGTGGGTGGAAACAGGAATGAATTTCAGCTCCTTGGATAGTGTTGCACATACCGCTGATTCAATTATATTAGCCACCACAAATTCCCACTCGGTTTGGAGGGAGGCGTGTGTTCCAGCGCCCGAGCGGTACATAATCTGACAACGCCTTCCGCTGAAAAGTGAGTGGCCTCTGTAGAATGCAAGATGAGCTCGCAGTTGTTGTATCCACGATATTATAAACCATTTGTTGAAGAAGACATCGATCGGTTTACCATGGCCACTTGCTTATCATCCCGTTCCATTCACTATGAACGCCTTCTGCTGAACGTCGCTCTCGAAGATAGACTGGTAGTCATACCCACGCCGATATCGTACCCCATTTTCTGAACAACACAACGATCGGCTTACCATGGCCACTTGTTGATCATTAGGTTCGATTTACGTTTCTATCCACAAATGAACCTTCAAGCTTCAATTCCCATCGGTATCCATGAGGATTGAAGTTGAGAAGAGTTGTAAACTGAAGTAAAACAAGCGCTCGCCGGCGTCTCCCACTTTATAAATAAGCGATGCCTGTCAGCTGACCGCAGATATGTGAGAGAGGTTTACAAAGGGAGATACGGCTTCAGACAGGCTTAATCTTACAAGACAGGCCGTCGCTTCGCTCTGGCAGTTCCAAGATGAAAAATCAGAGATTAATTTGATTACACACTACGAGGATACAGCGGGGTAACGAAAAGGATCAAGGCAACGGAGGACTCAACATCTTCATCATGAGACTCCCGTGTATCCTAGAAATCCCGAGTTAAGACATTTGCAAAATTTCAAGCAGGTAGGATTGTGCATGAGAAATGGGGTTGAATTAGCTGCCCGCTAAGAGATCCACTGCTCAAGACAATAAACCTGGTCGTTTCTGGCCGGGGAATTGATAACGAGAATTGGGATTGATAACCACTGGTGCGGCCAGAGAAAATCCGCTTTGGAGCAAACAGATGACAGAAAGATGGAAATTCGGAAATTAAACCTGGTGAGCGGCAGCCGAGGTATCACACCGTGAGTTGCTGAGAGCTCGAAGGGGCGGTGGAACAATCGGAAAGATGTGCGGGCGGGAAAGCGATATTGATGATCAACACAGGCAGGTTCGATGAGCTCAAGACTTTTAGACCAGTGGAATATGATATGCCAATGAGAGCCAATGAGCAGTTTCAAGTAGAATAGAAAAAATAACCAGTGGCAGACAGAAGTGCTCACCTAGTGGGAGGTAGTCTCTTATAAACAGACACTACAACAATAGAGTGCTCGTACCTCGCATGTTGTAAGTGGGAGGCAATTCCAGGAATTTCGGGTGCGAGCAAAATGAGGAACCATTGCCAGTTTGAACGAGAAGACATGGTGCCTTTTATGTTTTGGGGATCTTCCGTGGGCTAAGTGGCCTCCCGGCCTGATAAAAATCGAATTGGGCTGTGAACAACTGCAATCAAGTACAGCCTGTCAGAAAAAACTGTGCGCTGGTCAGCTGTTCAGCCTCATGGTGCGAGATCAAGCTGCGCAGAAGTCATTTTACGACGAGAAAAGAGGTACGAGAGAGCCATAAGAAAGGGGAAACACTGGATGGAGATAAAGGCAAAGAGATACAAAGAATCACCAAGGTAATCGTTAAAGAACGGTTAATAAAGAGAGTGAGGTTCGATGATCATGATCATCAGAATAATTCCCACGGTTCAAACTTAGCTCCGTCAATATTTTGGCCGTGAGACGCCAAAGATCCAGTACCCGAGATTTCGGAATATATTATTAAATGACGTACGAGCTGAGGACCAGCTACTGTCACGAATGAAGGGATACAACAGAGGATGTGCGTACCTCGCATGCGGTAAGCGGCGAATCATAATTGCAAAATGAGGGCACGTTTGTGGCGGCTGGCCTTTCACGCTTAAATTAACAACCATCAGCATGGATTGGACACCAGTCATGAAAGTCTGCTTTGGTCTGGAGTATTCCTCGGTGAGTTCAACTGCTCTTGACCGCGCTCAGCGTATTTCCCATCATTTCCAAAGGCATGCTCTTTTCTATTCAGTAATTTTCGACCATCTCAACATTCTCTGGACCAATCCCAGCATTCGAGAACGGCAGCTGAAGCACAATCCAGAAATCTTTCATTGTCCTTTTTCCATGAAGACAGTAAAATAGTGCTATTAAACGGATGACTGAAGTTTCAGATTTCCAGGAGTAGAATCCGCGTCGACGGTCCGCACGAGGTTCCCCCACAAAATGACGAGAGCGGGAAGTATGTTCTAAGAAGCGATAAGGCAACAGCAGCAACACTCGCACTAGACAAACCATAAGCTGCCCGGATGCACCAATGAAGAGGGCAATGAGGGGGGAGTGAAACGCGGCGGCGCCCTTGAGCTGGAGTAACCAAAATGCGAGGATAAAGACAAAGTAAATTATGTTGGACTGAAGGCTAGGGGCGTGTCAGTGTCCACAGTGAGATTAGCTTAATATACGAACAGCATCGCGATGGCCGTGTTGGATCTTTTGATGAGCTTTGTTTCGCCGGTGACCTGCAGTTGGCGTCTTGTCCACAATATACGTCCAACTGTGAGGCCCGTCAAAAGTAGGTTTGTTATGAATAGTGCAAGGGGAATCAAGAATATGCCGCCGATAGACGAATCAGGGAATGAGTCCAGAACGGTAGTCGCGATCCCAAATGCTGTTGCTATTCAAAAACTTGTTAGATTTGAGAGAAGAAATTCTGCTCACCCGTAGTCAAAAGCAGTAGAAATAGAGGGAGACTGATTAGGTGTCTTTTATAACGAGACTCGCCCCATATCGCGTAGCACCGATAAATCTAGGACAAAGGTCAATCCCGACATTAGGATGAAAGTTCGCGCACAGACGAAAAAACCGTCTGCGATAAAACTTGGGATGGCGTTAGAGATGGAGATTTAAACCTTGAAAATATGGACATACTTGTTTACAAGGGAAAGAATATCATCTGAGATACTTTTCACTCGTGCCAGGTGCTGAATAAAGGCTTGAATCTGTTTCTGTGGGTCGACTGTCTCCACTGTTCCCGCTGAGTGTAGCAAGCGAAGCAACATTGTAGTGATCACCACTTGTTGTATCATCTGCGCTATCGCGAACATGCAAGTCACCGTCAAGATACAGATGATGACACGGCATCCGGGCGAGCCTCGACGACTCAAGAAGAAGCACGCAAGTAGGGAACGAAACCACTCCATGGGTCAAGCTCAATGGGTGGGAAAGCAGAAAGCAGATTCCTATGAGGCGAGATGAAAAAAAAAGCCCTTGATGTATTTGCACTCGGGCATACCATTCAGAAAAAGTGCACTCTACAAAATCATGATCATAAGTGCCATGGGGAAAGCTACAGCGCTTAGGTACTCAAAGGACATACCGCAGATCCGATTATTTCGTAAACGACGATAGCCCAGTCAGTTTCAAAGTAGGCGGAAGCCATGGTGCGACAATCTCAGTGGCGTGGTCGGCGTACTGAGGATCGAAGAGGGAATGAAAACCCGTATTGACAAGGTTTATGAAGCCTCAACAATATATCATTCCGCGGCTGCCATGATGGGTGATCATCGTTTCAGAGTCTAGATCGATATCATCCACGACTATCTTAGGGAGGAAATTTTTTGTTTCAAATTTGCATTCACACAGTACAATTCACATCCAATTGCATCATCCCTGGGCATATCATACAAGTGTTGCCGCAATATACGAGGCACGAGCACCAATTTGTAGTAGCGTCTGTCTACAAGCGACTGCGATTGGCTTACCATGGCCACTCGTTGATCATCAGGTTTGATTCTGTTACAACGAGTTCATATCCACAAACAAACCTCCAAGAACAATTGGTATCCATGATAATTGAAGTTGAGAAGAGTTGGTCATGATCATCAGAACATTCCCACGGTTCAAACTTAGCTCCGTCAATATTTTGGCCGTGAGACGTTAAAGATTCTGTACCCGAGATATCGGAACATATAGCGTGCGGCTCCTGTCATTCATAAAGAAGATCTACAACTACTTAGTCTCTCATGGACAGACACTCCAAGAACCAACAAAATGAAGCTCATACCTCGTATAGTCTACAACAGAGGATGTGCGTACCTCGCATGTGGTAAGCGGCGAATCACAATTACAAAATGAGGGCACGTTTATGGCAGCTCCCCTTTCATGCTCAAATTAACAACCATGAACGTAGATTTGGTGATCTAAACCAGTCATAAAAGCCTGCTTTGGTGTAGAGTATTTCCCGGTGAGCTCAACTGCTCTTGACTGCGCTCGGCGTGTTTCCCATCATTTCCAAAGCTATTCATTTTTTCTCTTCATTATATTCTCTGGAGTATCCAAGAGCGGCAGGCTGAAACACCACCCAGGAATTTTCCGACATCATGGAAGACAGTCAGATTCCCAGTAGGATCTGCACTGAACACGGTCCTAAATTACAGTCTAAGTCCTACCATAAAAAGACGTAAGTAAAAGATAGACATCCTTAGTGACCTTTCTTTTCTTCTTATCTCTGTCGCCTTTTGGCCCCAACGAAACACCTTGCCTATGCTCACACCATCCCTTTCACCCCATCCACAGGCGCCGCCCGTAACGCCGTCCTCCTCCCGGACCTTGACGTGTCTACGACCACCGTGCGACTGCTCCCCACCCGAACAGACGTTTTCGCTGTTGCGCAGCAGGAGGTGTGTCTCGGCTCTGCAGATTTTCACTATTGGCTTCATGCTGCCCGATACACAGAACCTCGTCTACGCGGGTATGCGAACTGGCGCCATGCTGCGCTTCGATACCCGCACTACCAAGTCCAAGGCTCAGGTGCTGTTTGAGAGCGGGGCAGGAAATGGCAACACGGGGCTTGGTGTAAATCCGGGGATACAACGGAGCTCGACTGTATTCGTGCAGCCGACACACGGAGGACAGGCGCTTGTGATGGGATATATGGACGGGCGGGTGCGTGCGGTACTTGGGATTTTTTGTTCCTTCCTTCCGTCATCCCAATCTTTGTCAAATACATGCTAACTTCCTGCAGCTCGCTACCTATGACCTCCGCTTTGTGCGCCCCGCAGCGCCGCCAGTCGTCACGTACTCTGGAAACCCTTCCGCTCTGTTGCACAACGGCCACCTCGTGAGTTTCCCTTTCACGGTATCTCTCCCTACACCAACCTTTCCTCATTCCAGGGCATTACACTCGACCCCACCGAGCGCTTTCTCTTTGCAGCTGGTGAGGACTGCCGCCTGCGCGTGTGGTCCCTCGACAGCGGCGCGCCCGTCAAGCCCCACGCGCTGAACTCAAGCTTGAACTCAAACTCTGCATCCTCTTTCAATTCCGCTCCACCCTCACAGACGTCGTGCAACCCCTTCGTCAAGGTCTTTCCAGCTCCACTGGCCACGCTGCAGGTTGTGAACGACGACAATGGGCCGGCGCCGATGCTGTGGGCGGGCGGCGGGGGTGAAATGTGGCACTGGCGGCTGGGGGTGTAGCATATTAGTATTTCATTGTTCTCTTGTGAAAATGTAAGTGTTACCCCGTAACCCAGATAACCGTGGGTCTGTGTCTTGCTTATAGCACGGGCAACCGTAGATCCCGCCGGTTGGAAAGTATTGAATTCCAGCCATCAAACTAAATTTCTCGCGGTTGAACATGCATGGAATTTGCTGATAATTTTTTGTTGGATTTGGAGTGGCTGTGTACAGCTGTGCGAGCTGTTCAAGCTGTTGCAAGCTGTTGCGAGCTCGACATGCTCGGAGTACTACTGTAATATGACATAGCTTTATTCTGGGTAGACACAGCCTAGATAATGTTGCATAGTGGTATAAAGTACAAGGATGTACGCTACCAGATTACAACGAAGTTCCCCATCGTTGGCCTCCTCCTCTTGTGGCGCTCATACCTCTGGGGCTCATTTCAACATTCCCCCCCCCCTATTTATGCCTCCTGAGCCGCATACTTGGCTGTGTCGATACCGTCCAGCATACGCGTGGCGCCTGGATGCCGAGCTCGGTCCCCATCGTCGTAACTGCGACCATAGCCGTATTGGTGACAATATGTTTGATGTTCAAGACGACCCTAGCGCCAATTACAGCAATGACTCCGGGATTGCTGCGTTGAGTCGCATAAAATTTTAATCCGATAGCACGTATGCTGTTGAAGGACTGTAACTATATCGTGCACAAGCTAAGACGCGGAGGCAGAACTTAAGTTTCGCCCGAACTTAAGTCTCAAAAGCTGTCGAACCGCCCCGAACTTAAGTTCGGCCCATTCTATTTCATACCACGGGTGTTCTCCGAGGTCCTAGGTCATAAGGGTCGTTCCAAATTTATACGTGGTCATCAAAACATGAGGACTGCCTTGAATCAAACGATGTTGGCGTTTTTATTCTCGACAAGTGAGGATATCTACCGTAACGAATGGAGGAACGGCATAGAATGTGAAGAGTCGAGGAACCTCTACAAGATAGTTAGTTAATCACATCCACTCAGGGACAGAACAGAGACCAAGTGAGTAGCATCTTCCCAAAATAGGCCTGTCGGAGGATGAGATTTATCCTTGTGCTGCCGAGGAATATGAAATCTCCGACATGTACATATTCTGACCTAGTAACTGTGAGCTGAGGATAGTTTGAATTGTTGAAAAACTGACGTTCAAGAGCAGCAATGGTTTTTACGCCTACGGTAATCGTAGAGAGCCAGTATCAGGTTCGATTTCAAGGCTTCAAGCGAGACGTGCATTGCAATTAACTGTTTGCGCAACGGCCATATGAGCTATCTGATGGCTTTTTTGCTGTGCGCACCATATGGCTTTCAGACGGTATGACTTTGAACCAATTCATTTATTGATCTTCCTTTGAATTTATTCTGGCCATATACACTGTATAACACTGTCGTTGCAACTTCCTCGGTTGGGGTGGCCCAATTCTTGCTGGGATTCCAATTTTCTAGGGATTCTCGCTGTAGTAGATGAGTGTGATGGCCAGGCAATTTGTTTTCGAAAGAGAATTTGACATTTAGATGAATGACAAAGATTTCTGAGAGGAAACAATGTAGGATATTCCCAGCCATATGGCGCATACTGCAAAAAAAGCCATCCGATGGCTCATATGGCTGTTGCGCAACCTCTCTATTATCTCCGCTGTCAAATGGGTGAGATCAGGGGAACTTCAAACCACATTATTGACTGTGCGAATTTGATTTTCGACTCCCTTCAAATTCGTCGCCAAGAAATAAGACATCGATATCGACTTCACACATGTATGAGAATTGACGGTTAGATCCAGAATGGGTGGGAGGAAAGACAGGACTCGAACAAACTTGAGCAACTTGCTCCTGTGGTGTCGATTCTGTACCAAGTTCCAGACAATAAATTACCACAGGACATGGTAATAAAACGGCTCGCAAAAATGGAGAGAAAATATGAATGTCTGCAATCGCTAGACTACCGCCGAATAGAGTCCAACCTGTCCCACGAATATTGCACCGGTCTTTCAATAAAAGGCGTTAGTGAACGGTTTGCTGCAGTGGGATCGGCGTCGATGCTGCGCGCGAGGCTGACCCGCACGATCATAAGGGTGGGCATTATGTTCTGCAAGTGATGAGGCGGCAGCTGTCATGTTGAATGAGCATTTGACGCACCATGAGTTGCGGAGATGCGCCGCTAAAGAGGGCGATGACGGGGGACTCGAACGTAACGGGGCTCCCGAAAATTTGGATCGACAAAAATACAAGAACAATCACAAAGTATAGCAGGCTGGATTCAAAACTAAAATTGTGTCAGTATATGCGAGGGCTTCACAAGAGCACAAACAGCATTTTTATGGCGGTCTTGTATCGGTGGACAAGTTTTGGCTCGCCGATAACCTGCAGATAACGTCTCATCCACCAAATTCGCCCCGCAGTCAGACCCGTCAAAAGCAGATTTGTCGTGACCACGCAAATGGAGACCACAACTATGTTGCTGCCATTCAGGAAAAACGGAGCCAGGGGAACATTGGCTAGAAAGAGCGAAGTAGTCGTGATCCCATATACTGCTGCTAGTCAGAAGTCGTTCAGCGATCAAGGGGTTCTTACTGGTAGTTGACAGCAGTAAAAGGAGGGGAACACCTATTACCCATCTCCTATAAGGAGACCCAGACCAGATTACATAGCACCGGTAAATCTAAAAAAATCAGTTTTGGATTGTGAACAGAAACGAAAAGTGCACGAACAAAAAACCCATCTGCAGCAAAACTGGTGATGGTCAGCGAGAGAACCAATGCAGTTCCAGATCACATACTTGTTCACAAGGATAATGATATCCTTCCAGGTACCTTGGAGTTGCGCTAGATGCAGAAAAGCGATCTGAATGTGTTGCTGAGTGCCGATTCCTTCGACTGTCCCCGCTGAGTGGAGCAATTGCACGAACATCGTGGTAAACACCACTTGGTGGATCATATGCACTATTCCAAAAACACCCGCCAGCATCATGGAACAAATGAGAGCCCCACGTCCAGCGGAGCCTCGACGTTTCAAGAAATAGGATGCCTGCATTGCAAGCAGAATGCAGATTCCTAGGCAGTGAGATGAACAGAGATGCATTAGCATTTGGACATACCATTCAAAAAGAGCGAACTCTGCAGTGGGTGGAAACAGGAATGAATTTTAGCTCCTTGGATTGTGTTACACATACCGCTGATTCAATTATATTAGCCACCACAAATTCCCACTCGGTTTGGAGGGAAGCCATATAGTGCGTGCCAGGTCTCAAGTAGTAGCTTGATTAAGCAGGGCACGCCGTAGGTGGATTGGCAGTCAGACCCACGAGATTATAAATGTTGAGCGAGACATCAATCAGTTTACCATGGCCACTTGTTGATCATCAGGTTCGATTTATGTTTCTATCCACAAATGAACCTTCAAGCTTCAATTCCCATCGGTATCCATGAGGATTGAAGTTGAGAAGAGTTGTACATCAGCAAATCCTGATTGAACTACAGGGTGCTATAGAGTGCTACATAGTGCTACATAGTGTCTATTGTTGAAATAACGTACTTATACAATACCTCGTCAGGAACAAATATATCTAAGTGGGGAGAATATAACTAAGTAGAGAGAAATGCAAGGTACAGTGCGGCGAATGGAAGAAGGCAGTGCAAGGGGGAGTAGGTAATTGTACCTGTTGCCTTGATACGCCAGTTGGTGGCGGCGGTGACTGCGAGCGACTGACTCGAATTCCAACATCTATAGTGCAGTGTAGTGAAGGTCCATCGGGTTTTACACAATCCGCTCGTGAGCTTGCGCGCGAGCGCGTACAAGACATCAAAGATCGCGCAACCACGCGACCACGAGCTATGTCCGAGATTTCACGCGAGGGCATAAATTCGTCGAATAAAGGGCCAATGCAGGTAATTGAGACAATAGGAAATATTGAGTGGGTAAAAGCGGCATACTAGGAGGCATAACTGAGCAGAAGGGAGTCTATACGAGAAGAATGGAGTGGGACTCGCCGAATTTAAGCGAGTCCCATTCTTGATGGTAATTTTGATCAGCCACATCAACTCATCAATCTCGGCATCGCACAGCCGGCTCTCAGTTCTTGGTGCACACAGGTGTATTTTAACGTGTCTTTTGAGTATATTTATTAGTGGGGGGAAAAGGAGGGCAATGACGGGGGACTCGAACGTAGCGGGGCTCCCGAGGATATCGATTAACAGATATACAAGAAAAATCACAAAGTAGAGCAGACTGGATTCAAAACTAAAAAGTGCGTCAGTATATGCGAGGACTTAACAAGAGCACGAACAGCAGTTTTATCGCGGTCATGTATCGGTGGACAAGTTTTGGCTCGCCGATGACCTGCAGATGGCGTCTCGTCCACCATATTCGCCCCGCTGTCAGACCCGTCAAGAGCAAATTTGTTATGGCCAGCCCAACGGAGACCACAATCACGGTGTCGATCCGGGAAAAATGTAGGCTGTGAAGTATTGATCGCGACAGCTATGATCCAAATACTGCTGATGGTCAGAAATCGTTTAGCGATTGAGAGGGTGCTTACTGGTAGTCAAGAGCAGAAAAATGAGGGAACACCTATCACCTGTCTCTTATAACGAGACCCAGACCAGATCACATAGCACCGATAAATCTAGGCAATTTAGTCTTGGAATTGTGAGAAAAAAAAGAAAAGGGCACAAACGAAAAGCATGTCTGCTGCAAAGCTGGTACATAGGAGTCAGTGAGTAAACCAAGTCAATTCCAGGTTGCGCACTTGTTTAAAAGGAGAAGAATATCATCCAGGTACCTTGGACTTGCGCTAGATGCAGAAAAGCGACCTGAATGTGTTGGAGTGTGCCGATTGCTTCGACTGTCCCCGCTGAGCGGAGCAATTGCACGAACATCGCGGTGAAAAAACACTTGGGGATCATCTGTACATTCCAAAAGCGCACGCCAGCATCATGGCACAGATGAGAACCCGCGTCCAGTGGAGCCTCGACATTTCAGGAAGTACGATGCCTGCATCGCAAGTAGAATGCAGATTCCTAGCCAGTGAGATGAAGAAAGAAAAACAGGAGGATGCATTGCCATTTGGCCATACCATTCAAAAAGAGCGAACTCTGCAGTGGGTAGAAACAGGAATGAATTTCAGCTCCTTGGATAGTGTACACATACCGCTGATTTACACCACGAATGCCCACGCAGGTTGGAGAGAAGCCATATTGCGTGCCAGGTTTCAAGTAGTAGCCTGATCAAGTAGGGCACCCCGTCCGCTGGATGGTCGAAGGTGGATTGGCAGTCAGACCCACGAGATTATAAACTGTATGCTGAGCGAGAAATCAATCAGTTTACCATGGCCACTCGTTGATCATCAGGTTCGATTCATGTTACCGTGATTTTATAGCCTCAAAAGAGCAAACTCTCAAGCTTGAAGGACAATCGGTATCCACGCACATGAGAATCTCGTAAATTGAAGTGAAAGGTTCGAAGATCATGATCATCAAACAAACATTCCCACGGTTCAATCTCACGTCAAAGACCCGAGACTTTGAAAATTTTCATAAATGGCATGCGAGCTGGGTGCTGAGCAGTGACTCTTGTCATTCATAGACAAGATTACCTTGCATTTAGTAAGCGGCACATCAGGATTGCAGTATTGTGGTGTTTAAATGAGGGAACGTTTGTCGCGGCTGCCCTTTCACTCTCGGATTAACAACCATGAACATAGATTTGGTGATCTAGAACCAGTTATGAAAGCCTACTTTGTTCTGGAGTCTTCCCGGTGAGTTTCGACTGCTCTTGACTGCGCTCAGCTCTCATGTTCCATGACCCAAACATCGAGCAAAGTTCTGTGAGCTGCACTGTTGAAATATTCTGCTGAAGGGGGGAAATCGTTTTTGGCACTCGGGCTTTTCATGTAAATAGGAGTGGGGACTGTCTGGTCCATCCCTGTTGCATTTTTGAGTCATTATTTCCTCTCCCTCCCTGGCAAAATCTGCTATGATTACTTTCACTTGTTTTAATCATTATTATCATCACTGGAAAGCACAGGCCACGATGTTAGTCTGTATAAGTTGCGGAAGATGTTAATCTATTGACCTCAACATTTGTTCTGAGTTGATTCAATGTTCTGAGCCCTTTCTCGATTACTTTTTCCGGACAACGATTAAATGTCGTAATTGCAACTGGCAGAACTGATGTTTTCATGTCTCTTGACGGCACTCATGAACTAATTCATGCACGGAAAGTTATGTCGTGGCTCGTAATAACCCCAGGCATATTCCAATAGCACCTTGTTGAAATTTGTGGACAGGCTCTAATGCAATAAATCGATTTCCGGGGTACTTTTTGTGATACCGAGTATATCGCGACAAGGTATGAAAGTGTTGGGCAAGATCACAGAGTAATTCGGGCCAGAGTCGAGCGTGCTCTCCCAAAGCACTATTTCCACGACAGAAACAACTTTAAAACCGTATTTTTCTTTCAGAATACAGACCCAAAACCAACGGAGAACTCAAGAAGATTCGCCAAAAACCACTGGCAGAACAAACCTCGATGTATTGACGATCATCAGTCCCGTAGACTCTGACTGGGAAATTATATAGAACACACCGTCTCTCAAAAATATAGCGATCACGGGTGTTCTTCGAGGTCCTAGGGCCATAAGGGTCGTTCCACATTTATACGCGATCATCAGAAACATGAGGACTGCCTTGAATCAACGATGTTAGCGTTTTATTCTCGACAAGCGAGTACCGAATGGAGGAACGGCGTAGAATGTGAAGATTCAAGGAACCTCTACAAGATGGTTAGTTAACCACGTCCACTCAGGGATGGAACAGAGACCAAGTGAGTAGCATTCTCCCAAAATAGGCCTGTCGGAGGATGAAATTTATCCCTGCTGCCGAGGAATATGAAATACCGACGTGTACATATTCTGGGCAAGTAACGGTGAGCTGAGGATAGTTTGAATCGTCGAAAACTGATGTTCAAGAGTGGCAATGCTTTTCACGCCTACGGTAATCGTAGAGCCAGTATCAGGTTCGATTTCAAGGCTTCAAGCGAGACGTGCATTGCGATTAACTGTTTGCGCAACGGCCATATGAGCCATCTGATGGCTTTTTTGCTGTGCGCACCATACTATGGCTTTCAGACGGTAACCAATTCATTTATTGATCTTCCTTTGAATTTATTCTGGCCATATACACTGTATAACACTGTCGTTGCAACTTCCTCGGTTGGGGTGGCCCAATTCTTGCTGGGATTCCAATTTTCTAGGGATTCTCGCTGCAGTAGATGAGTGTGATGGCCAGGCAATTTGTTTTCGAAAGAGAACTTGACATTTAGATGAATGACAAAGATTTCTGAGAGGAAACAATGTAGGATATTCCCAGCCATATGGCGCATACTGCCAAAAAAGCCATCCGATGGCTCATATGGCTGTTGCGCAACCTCTCTATTATCTCCGCTGTCAAATGGGTGAGATCAGGGGAACTTCAAACCACTTATTGACTGTGCGAATTTGATTTTCGACTCCCTTCGGATTTGTCGCCAAGAAATAAGACATCGATATCGACTTCACACATGTATGAGAATTGACGGTTGGATCCAGAATGGGTGGGAGGAAAGACAGGACTCGAACAAAATTGAGCAACTTGCTTCTGTGGTGTCGATTCCGTACCAGGTTCCAGACGATAAATTACCACAGGACATGGTAATAAAACGGCTCGCAAAAACGGAGAGAAAATATGAATGTCTGCAATCGCTAGACTACCGCCGACTAGAGTCCAACCTGTCCCACGAATATTGCACCGGTCTTTCAATAAAAGACGTTAGTGAACGGTTTGCTGCAGTGGGATCGGCATCGACGCTGCGCGCGAGGCTGACCCGCATGATCATGAGGGCGGGCATTATGTTCTGCAAGTGATGAGGCGGCAGCTGACATGCTGAATGAGCATTTGACGCACGATGAGTTGCGGAGATGCGCCGCTAAGGAGGGCGATGACGGGGGACTCGAACGTAGCGGGGCTCCCGAAAATTTGGATCGACAAAAATACAAGAACAATCACAAAGTATAGCAGGCTGGATTCAAAACTAAAATTGTGTCAGTATATGTGAGGGCTTCACAAGAGCACAAACAGCATTTTTATGGCGGTCTTGTATCGGTGGACAAGTTTTGGCTCGCCGATAACCCGCAGATGATGTCTCATCGACCAAATTCGCCCCGCAGTCAGACCCGTCAAAAGCAGATTTGTCGTGATCACGCAAATGGAGACCACAACTATGTTGCTGCCATTCAGGAAAAATGGAGCCAGGGGAACATTGGCTAGAAAGAGCGAAGTAGTCGTGATCCCATATACTGCTGCAAGTCAGAAATCGTTCAGCGATCGAGGGGTTCTTACTGGTAGTCGACAGCAGTAAAAGGAGGGGAACACCTATTACCCGTCTCCTATAAGGAGACCCAGACCAGATTATATAGCACCGGTAAATCTAAACAAATCAGTTTTGGATTGTGAAAAGAAACGAAAAGTGCACGAACAAAAAACCCATCTGCAGCAAAACTGGTGATGGTCAGCGAGAGAACCAATGCAGTTCCAGATCGCATACTTGTTCACAAGGATAATGATATCCTTCCAGGTACCTTGGAGTTGCGCTAGATGCAGAAAAGCAATCTGAATGTGCTGCTGAGTGCCGATTCCTTCGACTGTCCCCGCTGAGTGGAGCAATTGCACGAACATCGTGGTAAACACCACTTGGTGGATCATATGCACTATTCCAAAAACACCCGCCAGCATCATGGAACAGATGAGAGCCCCACGTCCAGCGGAGCCTCGACGTTTCAAGAAATAGGATGCCTGCATCGCAAGCAGAATGCAGATTCCTAGGCAGTGAGATGAACAGAGATGCATTAGCATTTGGACATACCATTCAAAAAGAGCGAACTCTGCAGTGGGTGGAAACAGGAATGAATTTCAGCTCCTTGGATAGTGTTACACATACCGCTGATTCAATTATATTAGCCACCACAAATTCCCACTCGGTTTGGAGGGAAGCCATATAGTGCGTGCAGGTCTCAAGTAGTAGCCTGATCAAGCAGGGCACGCCGTCTGCTGGACGGTCGAAGGTGGATTGGCAGTCAGACCCACGAGATTATAAACTGTTTGTTGAGCGAGACATTAATCAGTTTACCATGGCCACTTGTTGATCATCAGGTTCGATTTACGTTTCTATCCACAAATGAACCTTCAAGCTTCAATTCCCATCGGTATCCATGAGGATTGAAGTTGAGAAGAGTTGTAAACTGAATTAAAACAAGCGCTCGCCGGCGCTTCGCGCCAGCTCCCACTTTATAAATAAGCAATGCCTGTCAGCTGACCGCAGACATGTGAGAGAGGTTTACAAAGGGAGATACGGCTTCAGACAGGCTTAATCTTACAAGACAGGCCGTCGCTTCGCTCTGGCAGTTCCAAGATGAAAAATCAGAGATTAATTTGACTACACACTACGAGGATACAGCGGGGTAAAACGAAAAGGATCAAGGCAACGGAGGACTCAACATCTTCATCATGAGACTCCCGTGTATCCTAGAAATCCCGAGTTAAGGCATTTGCAAATTTTCAAGCGGGTAGGATTGTGCATGAGAAATGGGGTTGAATTAGCTGCCCGCTAAGAGATCCACTGCTCAAGACAATAAACCTGGTCGTTTTTGGCCGGGGAATTGATGGCGAGAATTGGGATTGATAACCACTGGTGCGGCCAGAGAAAATCCGCTTTGGAGCAAACAGATGACAGAAAGATGGAAATTCGGAAATTAAACCTGGTGAGCGGCAGCCGAGGTATCACACCGTGAGTTGCTGAGAGCTCGAAGGGGCGGTGGAACAATCGGAAAGATGTGCGGGCAGGAAAGCGATATTGATGATCAACACAGGCAGGTTCGACGAGCTCGAGACTTTTAGACCAGTGGAATATGATATGCCAATGAGAGCCAATGAGCAGTTTCAAGTAGAATAGAAAAAATAACCAGTGGCAGACAGAAGTGCTCACCTAGTGGGAGGTAGTCTCTTATAAACAGACGCTACAACAATAGAGTGCTCATATCTCGCATGTTGTAAGTGGGAGGCAATTCCAGGAATTTTGGGTGCGAGCAAAATGAGGAATCATTGCCAGTTTGAACGAGAGGACATGGTGCCTTTTATGTTTTGGGGATCTCTGTGGGCTAAGTGGCCTCCCGGCCTGATAAAAATCGAATTGGGCTGTGAACAACTGCGATCAAGTACAGCCTGTCAGAAAAAACTGTGCGCTGGTCAGCTGTTCAGTCTCATGGTGCGAAATCAAGCTGCGCAGAAGTCATTTTACGACGAGGTAGGTAGGTAGGTAGGTAGGTAGGTAGGTAGTATTACACGGCACGGTCCCGCTTAGGAACACCGGTTTGAGGAAGTAAGTATCCCGGCATAATACAGGCTTTATATTTACACCATCGTCCCTCACCTCTAGAAATCATCCAAGCCGAGCTCACGCACCCAGTTTCCCGTCACGCTGTAGAACCCAAACAACTAAAAGAAGCAAAAAGTTTGAACACCAGAATGCACATTAGTACCCAGCCACAATTATAACCTAACAACGGCGTCCGCATAGAAAACCTCAAGAACTTCATGTGCAAATTTGGCCACTAAAGGGATTGTTGAACGTTCGTAAACCATGGATTTGAAGAACTCGATCTGTGTCAAGTTTGGTTTATCCATGAGACGGCGCAGATTGGGTGCAGTCACGAATAGTTGAACCAAAAATCTGCTTCTTAGGTGCACAACTTCAGGTGAAGTGTCACATCCTAGGAGAGCATGCTCTGGGGTTTCAACTTCTGACCTGCAGAACCTGCAAACACGTTTCGAACGGTCATCCTGTCGTGGGTGCTCATGATCTCTGTAGCGCAAAATCTCGACGGCTGATAGATGGGTAGATATCAGAAGCGAGGTAAGAGCCTCTCTGTGCTTCTGTGTCTTCACCATGGAAAGGTAGTGCCGTAGACATAGAGTTTGCGGGGCAGGAGGCTTGTCCTTTTGTGGTTCGCGACATCCCTGTAATAGGTACAATTTGTCTGATGAGTCGACTTCACCTTGAATCCATTGCAGCATCAAACTGTCCACAATCTTTGCGTAATCCAGTATAGACTTGGATGTAGTGTTCGCAAAATCGGGTCCTGGGCATGCAAATGGAAGCTTGGAGGCAGCAGAGATTAAATCCTTTGCCCACGATTTCTTGCCAGTTACGTTCAATTTAATTGAACTGTTCAAAGCGGCACGAGCGAAATGCGTGGGAGGAAGGTCTAACAGGTACCGCAGATAGCCAAGCGCAAGGATAAATTGTTGTACTCGAAGAGGTACAATGCCCGTTTCAGTGTAGAGCGGGATAACCATGGAACGACCATGGGTATTGAGCATTTGCCGGATAAATGATATTTGAACGTCACAGAGTTGTTTGACGTGGACATCTTCACAGTCTGGCGAGATTTCACAGCCGTGGGCGAGATGGCAGTCCACGCGTGCCATGTACAGCATCTTGAGTTCTCTGGGAGTCAACCGGCCAGTTTTATCCTCAATAGCCATGATACGATGTGCACAGTATCGCGCAGTGCCTGCTTTTGATTTATAATGTGCTTGGAAAATATTCTGAGTGTCGGAGCGTAAAGTGACCCCGACATATTTTTCCTCATTTGTAATCTTGAGCACTTCGTTTCCGAGCATGAAGACGGGCAAGGGAGTGGGGAGAGAGCCGAGGATCAAGATGACAGTTTTCAGCATGTTGATCAATATAAAATTGATGGTACACCACTCATGGAGGAAAGAGGTACGAGAGAGCCATAAGAAAGGGGAAACACTGGATGGAGATGAAGGCAAAGACATACAAAGACTCGCCAAGGCAATCGTTAAAGAACGGTTAATAAAGAGAGTGAGGTTCGATGATCATGATCATCAGAATAATTCCCACGGTTCAAACTTAGCTCCGTCAATATTTTGGCCGTGAGACGTGACATCGGTGCGAGCTGAGCGCTGAGCGCTGAGGAGCAGCTCCTGTCATTCATAAAGAAGATCTACAACTACTTAGTCTCTCATGGACAGACGCTCCAAGAACCAACAAAATGAAGCTCATACCTCGTATAGTCTACAACAGAAGATGTGCGTACCTCGCATGTGGTAAGCGGCGAATCGCAATTGCAAAATGAGGGCACGTTTGTGGCAGCTGGCCTTTCACGCTCGAATTAACAACCATGAACATGGATTTGGTGATCTAAAACCAGTCATGAAAGCCTGCTTTGTTCTGGAGTCTTCCCCGTGAATTTTCGACTGCTCTTAACAGCGCTCGGCGTGTTTCTCATCATGTCGAAAGCCATTCCTTTTTTCTGTTCAGTTATCAACCGCCTCATTGGAGCATTCAAGAGCGGCAGGCTGAAACACCATCCAGGAATTTTTCCACTGTTCTTTCGACATCATGGAAAACAGTCAGATTCCCAGTAGGATCTGCACTGAACACGGTCCTAAATTACAGTCCAAGTCCTACCATAAAAGACGTAAGTAAAAGATAGACATCGATTACGACAGAGTAGGGCTCGCGGCAATGGACAGAAAATACCGAATGTCTGTGATCGCTGGACGACTATGGCCGACTAGAGTACACATGGCCCAGGAAAATTACACAGGTCTCCAGCAGTGGGATCGGTGTCGACGCTGCGCGCGAGGCTGACCCGCACAATGATAAGTGCGGGAATTATGTTCTGCAAGGTGATCAGGGGACGACTGTCATGTCTGTACGCATTAGACGTACCATGAGTTGCGCTGACGCACCGCCAAGAAAAGAAAGAGCGGGAGAGTCAAACGCAGCGGGACCACCGAGGATTTGGATCAACAAAAACGCGAGGAGTAAAGCGAGGTAAAGGGCACTGGATTCAAAGCTAGAGTCGCGTCAGTACTATCTGTGCTAGCTTTATAAGAGTATACAGACAGCATTGCGATGGCTGTGTTATATCGGCGGACAAGTTTCGACTCGCCGACGACTTTCAGATGGTGTCTCGTCCACCATATTCGCCCCGCTGTCAAACCGGTCAAAAGTAGATTGGTCGTGAACAAGCTGACGAAGACCACAATTATGCTGTCGATCTCGGAGTTTGCAGGCTGTGAAATATTGAGCGAAAGAGTTGTGATTCCGAATACTGCTGCTGGTCAGAAATCGTTCAGAGATGGATAAGATGCTTACTCGTAGAAAATAATAATAAAAGTAGGGGAGGTCCTATCACCTGTCTCTGGTGTCCAGACCCGCCCCAGATCACGTAGCACCGGTAAATCTAGGACAAATTCGAGATTGAGAGAACAAAAGGGAAATCGGGCACGTACGAAAAGACTATCTGCGGCAAAACTGGGAACAAGATCAGCTTCGTGGAGGAGCCGCTTCAATGACTGTATACTTGTTTATCAGGATAATAATGCCGTCCCAGGCGCTTTTTATCCGAATCATTTGCACAATAGAGGCCTGAATGTCCTGCTGTGCGCTGGCGGTTTCGACTGTCCCCGCCGAATGCAGCAATTTCAGCAACATCGCAGTGAACACGACTTGGTAGATCATCTGCAATGTTCCTAAAATGCACGCCACCGTCATGGCGCAGATGAGAACACTGCGCCCTGGGGGTCGTCGACGACTCAGGAGATAGCTTCCTGCAGGGCAAGCAGAATGCAGATACCTAATGAGTGGAATGAAAAAGTCGGAGAGATACATGATATAGCATTCGGACATACCATTGAGAAACAGTGAACTCTGTCCAGTGGGCATCATTCCGAGGGATGAATTCTCAGCTTCCTGCCTACCGCTGATTGGATTATCTGGGGGAGTACTGCAGCCCAATCGCTTTCAAAGGCGACAGAAGCCATAGTGAGCGACAGTGCCAGTCTGTCAAAATGAGGGAGCCTTTCGCTGCTCGAGCGTGGATGCTGAGAACGTACGCAGTGATACCTTGATAGTACGACCTCTTCTTTCGCCATGGCATTGATCATGAAGGTGACAGATCTTGATGTTCAACTCGAATTTAGTCCAGTGCACTATTCCGCTATTCCTGATGTCGGGAGAGAATCATTCCCATGAGTTTGTAATGCAAGAGGATCTAATATTGGATTCATTGGTGGCAGAGCGATATAGCAGACAAACCAGAAAGCAATATTAATACTTAGAGATCTCACCAGCCGATCTTACTGCTGAACTACATGCGAGGCACGAGCACTAAAATTGTTGTAGTGTATGTCTATGAGAGACAACTGCCGCACAGCTTGGGCCAAGGAGTTGGTAGTTGGAGTTGGGTGGAGAGAATAGTCAGATCGGCACCATCGGCACAACCGTGGGAAGATTATAGTATTCTCGCATCCAACCGTCTCTTTCTTCTTTCTTTCTTCCAAATGTCTTCTGCCCCTTCTTGAATTGGGAAATTTTTTCTCCAATGAGTCCTGATGACCGATCTCGAAGGCGCAGTAGTTACGGATGAGTGCCACTGCCCAACCCCACGCTTGTCTCTCCTCCCTTAAATAGAACCGGTCTTTCCGACGCGTCAGCACAGATGGGTCATGGCAACATTTACAACATATATATTCTCCAATAGAGCACTGACCGATTCCTCACAGCAAATATCCAATCCCAAAATCTTCTTGTGAACATGCTTCTTCACCGCTTAATTCTGCTTTCGAACCTACTATTAATCTATGCGCTCCCCCACTCCTCGCCGACTGTTACTTTAGGCCACACAGAAGTCACTGGATTTACCAACTCGACCACTAACATTGATTTTTTGGCGGCATACCCTACGCCTCCCCGCCAGTGGGATCTCTCCGTTTCCACCCACCAGTGGTTCAGACTTCCTTTCCAAGCAACGTAACAACATTCGCCGCGACATCTTTCGGAGACTCTTGTATTCAACTGGTTGATATTAATTTTTCATAATGCTATTGTCCGTGTCTCATCGTCCACCCAGACAGAACCCCTCGGACTTTCCGAAGACTGCTTGACGGTCAATGTTTTCCGCCCAACTGGCACGTCCGTGGACCGAAAGCTCCCAGTCATGTTTTGGTAACTTCCCTCTTTGTCCTCGCCAATTCCCCCCCTCGCTCATGACCAAATGTAGGACTTATGGCGGAGGTTTCCACATTGGCATGTCGCTTAGTGCTGATCCAAGCGCACTCATTGCCCGCAGTGTTTCTCGCGTAAGTCATCCCATTTTATTTCCCTTCGATTCTCAATGACGATGATGAATACATTAGGGAACCCCCATTGTTTACGTATCCTTCAACTACCGTCTTGGTGCGTTTGGGTTTCCCCAGGGCAACGAAGTCAGTGCCACGGGCGATGTCAACCTAGGGATCAAAGACCTTCTCGCTGCATTGAAATGGGTCCAGGCCAATATCCATGCGTTCGGTGGAGATCCTACCAAGGTATGTAGCGAAGTGAAGGCCGAAGGCGCCTACAAATGTTTTTTCAGGTGACACTATTTGGCGAGTCAGCTGGCGCGATCATGGAATCCATTATCTTCCTCAACTCGCAGATATCTGGGCTGGCAAGAGGGGCTGTGGGTGCATCCCGAGGAATTTTAGCGGTAGTTCTGACGTTGTTTTTAGATACTCGCCTCTGGCTCTCCGGGAACCTCGATACGCACCGCTCCTCAGGGCGAGCCGTTGTGGGAAAGCTTTGTTGCCGGCGTCCCGTCGTGCGCATCTGTGGCGACGTCTGGATCAACTCTCACTTGTATGAAGGAGGCATCTACGGCCGAGTTGGTACTCTCTTACCAGAATGTCGGAACTGACGGGTGGACGCCTGTCATCGATGGCAACGTCTTCCCCGATATCCCCTCCATCGTGTACGCGCAGGGTAATTTCTCGAAAATCCCTTTCATGTCGGGCGACGTATTGGATGAGGGTTCGTCCTTGATTGTCTTCCCTTTCCACCATCTTGACCACTTTTTCACAGGCACCCACTTTGTTCAACAAGTCCCGGGGCTCGACTACTCCTCGCTGTTAATCAAGTCCATGATCACTAAGCTCTACAGTCCGCCTCTTGCAGGTGTGACCACAACAGAACTGTCCGACTCAATCGACGAACTCTTGGCTTTATATCCCGATGACCCTGCCCTCGGCTCACCCTACAACACTGGCAACGAGACGTTTGGACTCGATGGCAGCTGGAAGCGCGCTACGTCGATAAGTACGCTGTTTTGCCTGTCCCACAACAACATTGGTCTAATTTTGCGTGGAGCGGGCGACCTGTTATTCCAGTCCACTCGCCGAATGTGGCTGCAGGCCGCAGCATCCCGCGGCTCCAAGGTCTATGGCTACTTGTTAACCCAATCGCAGCTCGGGGACCCGTCTCTCGGAGGTGTGCCTGCCCCGGAACTCTATCCTCATAATTTAAATAATAACCTTACCTGTTCAGTGGATCACACGGCGACAAAGAAATATTTCTACGGTGATGTTCTGACCGACGGCGTCGCTTCCGATGCCGCCCTTTCTTTTGTTATGATGGATTACTGGATCTCGTTTGCCAATTGTCTGGACCCCAACGACGGGAAGGGAGGAACGGCGCGTCCGAAGTGGGGCCAGTACACCACTTCGGACAACGCAATAATGCAGCTCAACGGCAACGAAACTGTGATGATAAAGGACGACTTCCGCTCCCAGGGCATAAACGCAATCAATGCTAAGCCGCTTGTATTTTACCACTAGTTTTCCGAGCGAAGTTGAACCAGAGTTGAAGTTTACACTTTCCGCCTTCACCTCGCAGACCAATTTCAGTAATACAGGCCATCACATTCTTTTGCTATTGATATTCTAATTTTTTAATCTAATATAAGAACGAGAATTCCGGTTGTTCGTGCTACATAAATCTGTAGTTGAATTTTGGTTGAGATGGCGGTCCGGCTCGGGTCAATACTGGCTAATGTTAGCTATGACCATCGTCCTACGCAGGCCTTTTTTTCAGTGTAAAATTGTTCCGAGTCTATCCGTGAATCAGTTATTCAAGTACCAGCCGCGGGACCACCTAGTGCCCGAGTTCTTCCTGAGCCAAACGAGCGCGAAGCCATTATGGTATAAATAATATTATACGATTGCAAATCCTAGTGCCAAAAAGCCGCATCGGAATTGCTTCCAGTTGGAGAAAGTCCCGTTCAAGTTGGGCGTTCTGTAAAAAATAAATGCATCGATGTTTGACTACGGTTCTGCCGAGAGCTTGAGTATCTACGCGTTCATAGAGGCACAGCGGCAGGAAACGGACGAACGCGTGTGAGACCGGCATCGGCAAAAATCTTTCTGCTTGTGCCAGCTCTCCACTCTTAACCATCTACCACCATGTCTCTTCCTCAGCCCGTCCCCCCATCCTGGAAGGTTCCTCTACCCACGAATCCTGTAGTCTCTTTTCTGACGTTTTCCTCGCCCAGGATCTCGGAAAATCCTCCACGGATCTGCTGCAGAAAGACTACCCCTTCGCGGGCACCGCGCTTGAAGTCAAGACCAAGACGCCATCGGGTGTCGTCTTCAAGGTCGCCGGGAACCGTTCCTCGTCGACGTCCGTCATCGTCGGCGACATTGAGGCCAAGCTGCCCGACAAGAAGCATGGGCTCACCCTCACCAACACCTGGACCAACGCGAACGTGCTCAAGACCCAGGTCGAACTCGACAACCAGATCACCCAGGGCCTCAAGCTTGGCCTCACCACCAGCCTTGCCCCGTCCAAGGGCATGAACAAGACTGCCGTGCTCGATGCCGTCTACAAGCAGTCTGGCTTCCACTCGCGCGCCTTCCTCGATGTCCTCAAGGTTCTTACTTTCTTTTTCTTTCTCGTATATGGTTTTCAACTCTCGGGCATTTACAGGGCCCGACATTCACCGCCGACACTGTTCTGGGACGCGACGGTTTCCTCGTCGGCGCCGAGGCCGCGTACAACGTTACTGACGGCCGTGTCACCCGCTACGCGCTCGCTGCCGGCTTCAACGCCCCCGAATACGCCGTCACCGTGCACGCGCTGAACGACCTCAAGTCCTTCTCCGCAAGCTACTACCACCGTGTCAGTGCAGACGTCGAGGCCGGCGCCAAGGCCGTCTACGACCCCAAGCACAACAACGGCGTCTCTATCGAGGTCGGCACCAAGACGTCAGGCCGTTTTATTCCTAGAACCGTGGCTCGATGACTGACTGCGCCGTGCAGGTACCTCGACTCCGCAGCGTTCGTCAAGGCCAAGATCAACAACTCCGGCGTCCTTGCGCTCGGTACACGAATTTTGCTTTTCTTCTCCGCCTATATTTAACGATGGTTCCAGGCTACACCCAGTCGCTCCGCCCAGGTCTCAAAGCCTCCTTCGGTCTTGCCCTCGACACACAAAAGCTTAACGAAGTAGATCCCGCTGGACACGTACACAAGGTTAGATTTGCTTATCGTGTGAAATATTGCGCGCTAACTGCTGGGCCAGGTTGGGATGAGCTTTGTGTTTGAGTCATGAAAGAGGAGTACCGCAATGCTGCGGGTTAAAACATTTGTTATGATACTATATTGTCCATACCTGCTAGAATTGCAAGCAACCCTTTCTCAGCCATATCTGCGGTGACGCTCAACGGGTCTATACATTCATGTTCGTTTCTTTCGGAGAGAGATAGACTGGGTAAATCGATAATAGGATAGAGCTAATGACGAAATTATGCGCCGCGAGAAGCCTTTCCAGGACTGCGCGACGATAAGCACGCGATGGGCGCGACTGTACGGGAGACGCACCAGTTTCATACGCGACCTCGCTGAAGTCGGTTCCCTGGATCTCCACGGCGATGCCGACGAGTGAGCGGCGCAGGGCGTCCTTGGAGGATGCGAACACCATCTTGTTCTTGATCTTCGCATCGTCGGGTGACCTAGCGAAGATCGGGGTCAGTGTGCGCCTCGGGACCACAAACAAGTAGAACGCACCAGGAAATGAAGACGATCTTGTTCCTGATCCCGCCACCCTCCTTCTCAAACTCCAGGTCGTATATGGCCCATCTGCACTCAAACTCGGGCAGTTCGCTGACGAACTGGTCGTAATCCCCCGAGTCGGACGTCTTCTCGATGACGATCTCCGTGTTGTCCTTGTTCAGGTTGAATATCATGTACTTTATCTTCTTGCCGAGCTTGAGGCCGGTGTTGAACTGTTGAACACAATCGGGGTGGACCGCGACGCCGGAACTCTACGAACGCAACGAAGTGTTAGGGCGGGGCACGGTCAGTGTAGGCGAGAGCAGACACTCGCCATTGTCGTGTGGATGTGGGGGAGGAAGCAAGCTAAATGTGGCTGTGTGTATGTACCACTGCCGAGCAATCTAAACACAGCCGATACTCTGATCGATTAAACGCTGTACTGTTATACCTTTTAAGTTATTTAACTGCCGACTACGCAAATACATCGTCCAGCCACCGTTCGTAGTCGTACTCCGCCTCGCCTCCGCCCCGCGAGCGCGGCATCACCTCGCTCAGGTACTCGATCGACGCTCCAGGGAGGTGGTGTAGCCGCAGGTCCAGCTCCGTCACAAATGGCTGCGCCCACAGTCATAATCAGTCATCGTGAGCCACCGTAGGCAGGGGTACGCACCTTGTCCGCCGCGATGCCGCGGAACGCCTCGCGCAGCTGCTCGGGCGATGTCTGATCCTCCGTGATGTCCACCTGCGCACGCCGTTAGTCCGACGGGGTAAAGAATTTAAAACGGGGCCTGCGCACCAAAAGGTTGATGAATGCCTCAAAGGTGATTGCGCCGTAGTCCTGCAGCAGCTGGTCGTAGATAAAGTTCATGTCCTCGTCCTGCGCCGCAGGTCAAGCTGTGTCTCGCAGCAGCACAGTATTCGGACGGCGCTTACAGAATATACGATGCCTAGACTCGCTAAGGCAGCAGTCATTTCGCTCTGATTGAGCGTGTTTGTCTCATCCTTGTCGAAGTACCGGAACGTGCTCTCGAACTGCTCGAGCTGCGCCGGCGTCAGATTCGACATGTTCCGCGATACGATCTGGCTTTAGTGTTAGTAATGACGGTGTAGACAAGATAGGGAGAATGGACCTGGTTGTCTATAAACGCAATCTTCTTCGCGATACTCTGCACGACAAGCTCCAGCTCGAATTCGAGATCCTGACATGTAAAGACAGTGTAGTCATTTTCCTCGACATTGGCAGCCTGGCATTCCGCCTCGGCCGCTGAGACCCGTCGCAGGGCGTCGGTGATGGCAGGTATTCGCGTCTGGATCTCTTGCACACTTTGTTGTTGGACCTCCAACGGGCCCTCCAGTGCGGCCAGTGCCGACGAGATGACGCGTAGCCGCTGCTCAAAGTCATTTGCCAGGTCCGCAAACGACTTGCGCAGGCGTTCCTTGATTCTGCAGCCGGTCTCAGTAAGCACACCTGAAGATTCGGGGTTGTGTGCGACACGTACTGTCGGATCTGTGCGTTTATCGTGCGGGACCTTCGCGCCTCCGACGCGAGCAGGCTGCTCCACGCGCTGTCGACCTCGGACAGCGTCAGCCCCGGCGGAGGGACGTACTCCCGCAGGCCGTACGTCCTTAGCTTCGTCTGGACGTTGCCAAAAAGCGTCGCTACGTCCTGCTTCTCCACGACCCACGTCCGCTTCGACGTGTGCTTGTACGCGTTAAAGCCGGCGGACTGCTGCTTCGCGTCGGTGTACGTGCCCGTGAACTCGCTGCCGGCCCAGTTGGTTTGGATTTCCGTGAGCGCGGAAAGGAGCTGGAAATGTGAAGTGTGAACATGTAGGGGTGCGTGGGAGGATGAGCTACGCACCAGACGCACACGCCGCTCGTAGTCGTTTCGCGAAACCCATACGGATTGCATGAGTTCAGCAAACTTTTCAACGCGTCGCGAGACTGTTTCTGCCTGGTCCATGGATGAAAATGCGTGGAAGAAACTGGCGATATATGTCATGACACTGCGCTCGTCTGGCCGGCTCGAGTCACATAAATCTTCAACCTCTAGTAGTTGCTGAGAGAAGGTTAATTCAGAATCAGAATCCAGCAAGAATACATACAGGGATATTCAAATGCTCAGCCGCGACCTTAAAAGCAAGTCTCGTATTTCCGTGGCGGTCGGACTGAGAAAAAGTCAAATCTCGTCCGCATGTAAATGAAGCGCCTTTACCTTGTCCAATTTATCGTAATCCAGCAGATCTGGTCGGTGACAGTGGATCAGCGCACACAGCGCCAGTCCATCCGACCAACTGAGCGAGAAATCCTGCACGTCGACCTCTTTATATGGCTCGGTCTTGCGCTGACACCAGAGTAGGAGACCCTCCTTTGCGGAGAGACCTTCTTCACTTTCATGCCAAGAGATGAGCGGGGATAGAGGGACGCTGAAGGCCGCACGACAGACCTAATATCCGCAATCGTAAACCGCAGAATGAGAGTCCAAATCATCCCCAGGATGAGCTTGAGGTTCCCGTCGATTATATCTGCAGAGGGCGTTCAAGTACGTACCGACCAAGACCAGAGTAAAGCTCACCTTCTGGGCCGATGTTGGTGAGCTTTACACCCCGCGACGTGATGAATTCCAGAGCCTTGTTCACATTCTCGGCTTTCTGGACTCGCATACGTGGAGACTTGTTGTATCTCCCGAGAGAGACGTCGCCTAGAGCCGTATAAATATAAACAGATTAAAATTCTCGTTGAAACCGCACCCATTATTTCCTGAACCAAAAACTTCATGAACTCTGAAGATCAATATGCGACTATTCTCATACCATAAGTTGGATGAGCCGCACTCCATCTGAGAGATCCCTGACTAAGGAAGACATCGGTGGATACCCATTGAGCTCTAGCTTCGTATTCAGCCTTCAAGGGACCCAGAGATCTCGGTAAGCCAGGGTATAAAGCTGTTAGCGCGGGATGGGCACCATTTGCAGAACGTCCGTTCTTGAACATCTCTTGAACGGGTCTCAAGTGAGTCCATTGTTCAGACGGATTATGGGACGGTATAGTAGTAGCTTGTTGAACGGTAGAAATTTGGGTTGAGGACCAAAAAGTAATTGGTCAAGGTTCGGGCGGTGGCGGTGCTCGGCTCATAAAGCGCGTCGCGTCTGATCTGACTGCCACTCTCTTGCCTCCTTCCACCATTGGGTTCCTCCGTCTTTGCGGCGGGTAGTAATCGCGCCTAAATGGCCGCAACACAGTTTGACCCCATATATCGGGGGCTATCCCCCGAAATCGGCAGTGCGTGACCTGGTGTGCAAAAAATGACAATTACTGAAAAAGTAGGGCAGAGATGCGTGTGGCGAGTAGCGGGATGGCCTGGAAAGGTATTGACTCCGGTGAAGTCATAGCCATCGCAGGCGGAGACATCAAGTCCGCACAATGGCTTCGCGTTGCGCGTGGCTTTCAGCTACGCGTTGGTCTCAAAGACAGAAAAACGGGATACCTTTGACGGTTTCAAGCGCGAGGTCCGTGCGATACGCGCCTTTATCCCGCCTTTTCTCAATGTTTGCCTTTACAGGACCTGAAAAAGGTCACTGAACTGTTCAAAAACCACTTCCAAATCACGGTCGAGGAAGTCGACGTCTCATTCAAAGGGTGGAATGGGGCGTAACTGACTTCCGAGGTATGCGGCGCAGCTGCATTTGACGCGTTCATTGCTCATCTAATGTCGTGTGCGATACAGGTCAGGACCTTGCTTTCTTGGTCTCGGGGAAACTGGGCTTTGAACTGCCTCTGCGCACGTGGGCAACTCCAATATTGCTGGGCGCACAGAAGTCTCCCTCGAATTTTCTGCCCCAAAAAACAAGCAGGCTGGAGACGAGATGACCGAAATCCGTTTCCACGTTCCTGGTGTGATGTCGAAGATGAAAGGGTCGGAAGACGGGTCCCAGAAGTCTGATGCTGAAGGCGATGACGATGAGGTCAGCGCCGCCCAGGTGTTCCATGACAATATCAAGGAAACCGCCGACATTGGCCAAGTCACTGGAGACATGATTCTCAGCTTCGAAGAGGTGCTCGTGTTGACCCCTCGAGGTCGATACGATGTCGACATGTTCCCCGATTACCTCCGCTTGCGGGGAAGGACATACGACTATAAAATCATATACTCAACGATCTCAAAACTGTTCCTCTTACCCAAGGACGACCAACATGTCCTTTTCATTGTGAGCCCCTTCGCATCTGCCTGGGGCAGTCACTCACGCCGCATTTAGCTCGGTCTGACGACCCCGATACGGCAAGGACAGACGCGGTACCACTATCTCGTTATGCAGTTCACTCGGGAGGAGGAGATCACCGCTGAACTGAACATGGACGAGTAGGTTCTTTTACCTCCACGAGGACTTCCTTACATTACTCTTTTTCAGGGAAGAGATTGCGAAGTATGGGTTAAAGAAGAACTACGAGGACCCGACATTCGAGGTCGTCTCTAGTGTCTTCCGTGCGCTGGCAAAGAAGAAGATCGTCGGATCGGGCAGTTTCCAAAGGTATGCTGTCCATGGAATCCCTTCTTCGCTGATAGCGGCGCCAGTCGTGACGGCCACCCCGGAATCAAAGTCAACCTCAAGGCCGTCCAGGGTGACCTCTTCATGCTCGAGAAATACATCTTCTTCGTGTCGAAGCAGCCGGTTCATTGAGCTCTCCGACATCCAGCAGGTCGTGTTTTCGCGCGTCAGCCAGGGCACCGTCGCGCGGACGTTCGACCTGAAGATCGTCACGAAGAGCGGGCCGGAGTACATGTTCGTCTCCATCAACAAGGAGGAGCTGGAGCCGACAGAGACGTATCTGAAGGAGAAGAAGATCCGCATCAAGGAGATCGTACCTGACGCGGAGCTGGTGATGGCGGCCGGCGACGATGATGACGACGACGACATGCAGAGCGTCGACTCGGACGAGGACAAGCGGCCTCGAATCAAGAGCGCCAAAGATGATGACGAAGACAGCTCTGAGGATGGTGCGTTGCTTTTCCTCTCGCTTTCGAACTAGACTCATACATCTGCTTTGCAGAGGACTTCCACGTGTCAGGCTCTGATTCGGGTTCTCCGAGTGGAAGTGACTCGGATTCGGATGGCGCTGCCACTGCGTCGACGCGAGTGGGGACCGCGACTTCACGAAGAAGAAGGGTGGCGACGATGCACCCAAGAAGAAGAAAAAGAAGAAAAAGGCAGACGCTGAGGAGGGCACGCCGAAGAAGAAAAAGAAGGCAAAGGCTAAGAATGACGACGCGATGGACGTTGACGAAGACAAACCCAAGGCTAAGCCAAAGCCCAAAGCGAAGCCGAAGAAGGACGATGATGGAGGTGCGATGGATGTTGACGAGCCACCACGACCCAAGCCCAAGCCCAAGAAAAAGGCAGAGGGCGCATCCGATGAGCCACCGAAGAAAAAGCAGAAGAAAGTAGAAGATTAAACTGAGCCACGGCGATTTCTAATTACAGTACTTCATGCTGTCTTACTATATTTCTTCATATCTCTATGTTGATTGTGAATACCGATTGCCCTCACTGGCGTCCGCGCTGTTCACAACTGGAACAATTCCGATAATTTATCAACCGTGATGCTTTTCAGCGGTGTATTATTTTCTGCTCCCATAACGGGCCTCAGAGCTTGGGCAACGTGCAGAGGTAATCATGATACATTTAGAGTTGGGTGCTGGATACATTCGGAAAATAGCAGATTCTTGCTGTACATCGTTCAGTCAGCTAACGGGATGTTACGGATCCACCTGTTGAGCATATCCTATAGAAAAATTCTAAGCAGAAAGACTAGTGGCTCAAGGATAAAAACTCACGAGAGCAGCCTCCGGCTGGTCGTGGGGTACCATATGTCTGCGCAGAAAAGTCAATGTCGCGAAATTATGGTAATACGGAGCTAATGATTGCGTACCCGGCCTCGAATACGGTGAGGTAGGTGACGTTCCCTGCACCCTCGCCTGCGCTCCGTACAACCCCAGCTTGCCGGTCGGACACGGTCCACGGGAGGAACGGCGCCGTCCCGAAGTGTCCTTGTGCGTCGATGGGAGTTCAGCGATCCACTGCGCCTCACCCATGTAGTTGCACATCATGTCGACGTTTCCAGCGTATATCAAAAGCCGGATCCCTTCATCGACGAGCTCCGTCAGAAGGCTCTTACTGTTGCGCATCCGTCGCCATGTAACATGAAACTGAAGTTCATCTCATTATTGCACGCCGCAAAGTCCGGCGCGCGGGGGTCCACGCCAAGCTCCTTCCTGACTTGGGGGAGATTCAGGTACTCGGTAATCCATTCCGGCTCCACATAGCACAAGGGCGGATCAACTGCCCCGTCGCACGACATGCGAACGTCGTAGATGTTGCGTTTCGCCTCTGGGGAGCCGCGTCAGATTCCTAGTCCGATAGCGCCGTGGAATACGCCGAAACGCACCGTCCAATATGCTCCACAGAGAATACCAGCAGTAAAACGTCGCCGGGCTACATGTCGCAGTGTTGTCGAGCGCATAACACGCCTTGATCATCCGCTCGCAGATCGGTGCGCGGCTCCGCAGGTCGCGGCACTGTCGGCTGTTTGTGTCGAACACCGCAAAAGGGCCATCGCACGCGTAGCCCACGACGGAAGGCATCTGAATAAGCGGATCCGTGAGCGCGTTGCCCAGCATGACGGACTGGAGGTTGATCCTCCGGAGACCGGACGAAGGCGCCTGCGCGAGCTGCTTGTTTTTGCGGTGCACGATGCTGGCGATGTTTGGGGCATAGTGACCTCCGTAGCTTTCAGCTGCAAGGTGGAATGGCCGCGTCGCGTAATCTTCAAACCGCTTAACAAAGAGCTGCAGGAAGGCGTAAACATCAACCGCTGCATCCGGGTGTTCGTTATGGGTGCAGTTTTGTTGGATGAGTAAGAGTACCCAACCATTGCGGGTTGGTCAAGGAATATCACGTTGGCATTTGCGTTCCAAGCTAGGTATGGAGTCAGAATGTTGGAAACTGTTGAAGAGCATATTCTACCATAAGGGTTGTGGCTGGTGAAGACAGTACCGTCTTCGGTTTTGTTTATATTGCACGGTCCGAGCTCGAAGAGAAGACCAACAGTGGAGCTGCAGCCGGGACCACCATTGAGCCACAACACCAGCGGGTCGGAGGAGGGAGAATCGCGGGATTCAAAAAACCTGCACCACGAAAGGTAAGGATTTGCGGGGGACGAAGAGAATTGCAAGTTACCAGAAAAACAAATGCTTGTCTTCCGCGATATCAAGGTAGCCCGAGTACTGGTTCACAGAATTGTCGCACAGGGTAGGTTTCTTGATCCTCAAAGAATAGTCGGTGAACGCAGGATGCGACACGTACTCGTCTGGAGCCGTAAATATGTGTGCCAAATTTGAGTGTCCAACTCACAAGTTATCGCGTCATCTTGCATTTCATTCAACCCCAGGACGTGCTGCTCGTCCATGAGGGGAGCCCAACAACTGCAGGACAGCCACATATGTTAACAACGCGAGAATACTGAATCTCATGCTCAAATTGTCCGAACAAAGTTGTTCCTGTCAATGCAAGGCCAACTTGGTTTATATATCTTTGAACGACACGTCACGTCATCCCGCAGCGCAGCTAATGATAATCAGCGCTCTATTCAATGGGACACATGGTGGAAATGAACCCGAAAAAACAAGATTGTGAACAAGCCTTTCAGTCGAGAGCCGCAGAGGCCTGAATTCGTTCCACTGAGAAACTAGAATGCTGTGGTTTGGCTGTGGTCGTCTCCAAAAAGGCAGCTGCAGGTAGCAGTTGAGCCGAGTCAGGCCGTCTTGATGATTCGCGTCGATCGGCCGGGCTGTTCCGTCCCGCATTAGCCGTAAGTACTAAGTACTAGAGTTTTCTGCAGGTCTCAGTAGAGGGACTGGTGTGCCCTCGACTGCCGTCGAAATGACGGCCGAGGATCCTACTAGTAGGAATCTTAGTGGTAAAATACAAGAACAACGAAGTAACTGATCACCCGCGTGTCGTCGACTGAGTACGCCAACTTGAAGGCAGACGCTTGCAATTCAACGGTGGACAGGTGGGACATAACAGACCGAAAATTGATCCACTGAAGTGCGACCTGGGTTTTTAGCTTAAGGGAGGGCGCTGCAACAAAGCTTGAATTCAGATTGCGTTGGAAAGTGAGTTGAGATAACTCACCAACAAAATATATGAACAATATTTTCACGAACGAGAAGATGTATAAGGTACATCTATAATCCAATAGTACGAGTATACATCTGTACTTACATTATTCCCTCCCTCCTCCGCTAATGAATACGCGCTACTTGATATTGACTTTGCCCAGCGCGTCCGCGAGATCGTCGAGGACATCTTTCACTTTCTCCACAGAAGGTTTGGACCCCTCCTCCTCCGCCGCCTCCTCCTCCGCCTCGTCCTCATCATCGTCATCGTCTGTCGCCAGTAACTTGCCGCCCCGTCGTTTCAAATGCAGCCCAAGTGTCCGCAGATTCTCATCGTCCTCCTCCGCATCGTTCCACTGCAGCTCCAGCAGCATCAGATTGGTCATTTTCGAGACCCCACTCGCTAAAGCCAGGAATGTCTCCGTCTCTAGATTGTTGTTCTGCAGCAGCAGCGTATGGAGCTTGGGGTTTGAGCCCGCTGCGAGCGCAGTGATGATTTGCGGCACCTCTCCATCGCCCGAAAGGACACAGTCGGACAGGTTGAGCGTCGTCAGATCAGGCCACGCCTTGAGCGCCTCTGTCCACGCCTCCACGCCGGAGACCTCCCCGTCTGCGGTGAACGTGTTGTCCTGCAGATCGATGTGCTGCAGGCCCGGACACTGAGACAGCCCGCGCGCAAGGGCAGTGATACCATCCATGCGGATTCCGTTCTGCGGCATGCGCACTTCTTGGAGCGTGCCGTGTGCAGCGAAGGCCTCTGCCCACGCAGGTGCCGAGCCGTCCTCGAGGCGATTCCGGCCGCAGATAACCGTACGGAGACTCGATTTCTTGCCCTCGGCTTTACTCAGTTTGGCGGATTCAAGGAGCGCGGTGGCAAGGACGACGCCACCCGCCGGCCAAGTCCATTGTTGTTGAGTTTCAGCACTTGAAAGGTGCGGTTGTGCGTGAGGAAAGGCACCATCGGCTCGACTGAACGGCCGCCAAAGGCATTATCGCTCAGGTTGAGCTCGACCAGAGAGGTCTTGTCTTTGAGCGCGTCGCAGATGGCTGTGAGCGCTAATGGAATTTCGGAGATGAGGCGGCCAGTGAATATATCTGCAAAATCCGCGATCTTGGAGGATCTATTGAGATTAAGGGTAGAAATTGCAAAGAAGAGAACGAACCTTTAGGATGGTAGTTTTTTCTAGAAACTCGGCGAGCGCGAGCGACGCGTCGACACCCAAAGTATTACCGCCAAAGTGGATTTCCTCGATTTTTGTGGGATCAACGTTGGCTATCCAGGGCTGTATGTCAGCCCGGGTGTTGAGCTTCAAGCCTTTTCCCTCGAGACTGAGTATAGATGACATTAGAAAGAGAGAAAAGAACGTATAACGGGCGAGGGCGAGGTAGAGAGAAAGCGATCAACTGTTTGCGCGAGCTTTGACCGGTATCGTAAAGTTCCGTAATGGTGATCAGTTCTATCTTTACTCGCTTGTGGAGATAGCTAGTCGAATATTCTCATGGACGGCAGCAGCTTCTCTTTGCTCT